>JABFPT010004217.1:0-12106 GCA_022817245.1 Nixonia krombeini
TACATTAGTAATACTTTGGAGATTAAATGTATCTTAATCAGATACATTTTATTATATTAATTAAATTTTTATATACATGTTCTTTACATTGACATTATATAACATGTGAAAGTGCAATTTTGTGTCAATTCCAATAACAAGAAAGTGAAGTAAGACATCATACCAATGCCAATTGTTCACATTCGTTGCATCTGGTCGTTCTTCCACAATCCATCGAGGGTCTCCTTCACCCCACTTTGCCATGTTTTCAATGTCAAGTATCTTTAATTAACGAGAGATACTAATATGAAAATCATGTATGTACATGGGAATGTTCCTAGCACAGTATTTTACCAGAAATATTACATTTATATATACAAAGTAGGCAATAGAGTGGTATCTTGCTCTCACATTAGAAATATATCAATGCTACATAAAAGAGAAACATAACCTCCGAACTTATGCAAGAACACAAGAACACTTATATATTTAGTCGCAGAAGTAATAAAATTACAATTTACAAATGTTGCTCAATGTAATACTTACGAGAAAGTACGCAAACAATGAGGGAATAGTTGAAGAGAGACGTTTGCTATCACGTATATTTCTATCAATGAAGAATATTGTACTGTTATAATTTATGAAATTAAAAAATACAGCTCCTTGTTTGTAATAAACACGTTGTACTTATACACTAAACACAAAAAAAGAGTTTGATCGAAAACGCTTAAAACCACTCTTCACACACAACTCTGTAATGTTAATACTGCCCAAATGTGCTTGAACTAGTAGCTATTCACAGAAAAAGTTTCTAGACAAAAGTATCTAGAAAATTCTAGAACAATTAGACTGAAGATACTTTAGGCGAGTCTTGATTGGTGAATGGAAATTTGTTAACCATAACTACTATTCCGAAGAAAATATTTTTATATTGTTTTTGAATTGATTTTGAATGTGTTAGCAATAATAGCAATAATTTCATTATGTGGCATTATATATATAGTTTGTATATGCCTCTTTTATTTCAATAATTTAAAATACGCTCACTTTTCTCGTAAAGCATACCTAATAAAGTTTGTCCTTCCTTCATGTGAATATGACTTTAATTTTTCGATTCGTCTGGATACTAGTTTTTTTGCAAATGACAGTAATTCAAGATTTAACCTAACCAAAAAATATTTTGAAATAGTGTAAAACAAAAATGTTGTGATCAACTTGATCTCTTAATTTGTTTTATTGTACGATGCAGAGTTAAAATATATAGAAACGTAATGTATTAAATACTGATGTAATGTATTAAATTTTCAAATTGTAAATATTGGAAATTATTATAATGAAGTATTCTTTAACTAGCAAAGTTATAACTTTGAATAAATAGTAATTAAGTACCTCCTATTTATGTTAAAGAAATGATTCTGTATTTTAATTATACAACTGTAATTTAAATGTAATAGAGTTAGTTATATGTAAAATGCAATCAAATTAAATTGAGTAAATGATATTTAATCACTGTTACATGACATTATTCCTTACATTTCTTTAGAAAATTGATATCAAGACAATATTTTTTAAATCTTTTAGGAAAATTGGAAGAAGGATATTATACTGTGACAAAAAAGTGGAGAAATGAATATTCCTTCAATTCAACAGCCTGGGCCAATGGGAATGGCTTCAATGACTCAATCAGCGAATTCTCAATTAGCCCAAACACAGCAACAGGCTCAACAACAACAAGTTCAACAACAAACACAGCAACAATCTCAAGAAAAATTGGATAATATTTCTAAAGTAAAATCACTGGTAGGACCTCTTCGAGAATCTTTGGCTGTTGCTTTAAAAAGTGCTGCTCAAACTTTACATCAAAATGGGATGGTAGACATTGGTACATCAAAAAGTGTTGATTTGCAAGATCACAGATTCAACAAAAATATGGAAGAGTTTTATTCAATATGTGATCAAATGGAATTACATCTGAAAACTGCAATTGAATGCCTAGCACAACATTCTAGTTCATCAAGATATCTTCCTCTGCCTGTGACACCTACGCGAGTAGAAGCTGTACCTTCTCAAGAAGCGCAGACATATCCACAATTTTTGTTAACTGTTCGTTCACAAATTCAGTATTTTAGAGAAGTACACAATATGTTACTTACTGCGTCACATACAGTTGCTCCCAGTGAATAATACATGTAAATTACTGATATATTAAATTAATTATTTGCAACATTGAGTTTATATTTAAAAAATATTTCACTGCATATATGAAAATTAATCTTATTAAAAATAAACTTGAAAAAATATTATGAAAAAAACTTGGTTGTATTATGTTTCAAACTTATAATTGAAATAAAATAATGTATATCATTTATAACTATATGATATGCTGCATACATATCCTACATTCTTCAGTATTTATAGCATTCTTGAAATGTTATGTTTCAAAGTAAGAATTACATAGTTGTCTTGTTTTCATATTAATGGAGAATGTATATAATAATACAATTACTTTTCAAACACTGTCTATATCATTAAATTTTTGACAAATAATTTCTTGTGTTGTTATTCCAGATTTTAAACTAATTAATACTTTACATACAGTTTTTAAAATTAAGTTTAAATGCGGCATGCCATCTTATGTAGCTGATAATGTTAGAAAAGATTTTCTACTCATAAGAAATTTTCATTATGGGAAAGAATTTACTTTTATTAACAGTTAAAGAAAAATTTCTTTATTTCAACTAATTATGTTTTGCTAAAAATGTAAATTGTGAATTTTTGACAATGTTATTAGCATTATTTTTTCTGAAAATTCTCTAAAGAGAAATAGTTGAATTATACAAAGTATGTATACAAAAATAACAATAAAACATTTCATAAGTATTGCGTTGGCAAGAAAGTAATTTCAGTTTTTTCCGTTTTACGTCACACTAAAAAACGAATTTACTTTCTTGCCAAACCATTATTTTACTTTTAGACTGCACTGTATTCTCTTTCACATACCTATTATATAATTTAACATTAAACTTATTTTTTCTCTTTCTACAAATTTTAAACGCTTTACTTTAACCACTGCATTTTGGATATGTGTGACATATGAATATGTGGGGTTCCATGTGTACATGTAGGTATGCATATAATGTGTGTATATAGTTTATCTTTGTGCATATTATATATTTATAAGACAAAATGTATTTATGTATAATTTTTTCAATTTAATAAATCAGCCTTCCGATCTGTCTAACAGATATTTCTAAATAACAAATTCCTTAGTGCTCACTAAAATATTTATGTTGGATCTTGTTCATCACTTATAAGGTTCAACATAAAATTTTGTTAGACTTGCTGAACGGACAAATGTAACGAAAGTGTTTTATAATAATGACATAAGGATAACATAATTGTCTGAATACGAAATTGTTAATATACATTATGAAATGTATTTAAATATATTATATTTAAATATATTATACAGTATTAAGTTGCGTAGCGAGATTGTTCAACAGTTTCTTATGAATCAGAATAAAAATAATTCCCTACAAGTATCATGTTACATTTGTGGATTCTTCACCTGGCTAATGCAAGACTACTTTCACGTTAAAGTTGGTCGAATCGCAATTAGAGAAAATGAAAAGTCAATACAAAAAGGAAAAGTACATATTTAAATAACAAATCCTTTGGTGAGATGCCCTTGCTATTGTGCGAAATACTCGTATGATGCATCACAGTCCCATGTATTATGTTACGCGAACGAGAGTGCGGCCCGAACGACATGTTTCATCCGGAATCGTTAGTATTTATATTCGGTAGCAAATAGCGGTGCATGTAGCGCGCACGGGGATCGAGTCTGCAAGATTGAGTCAAAACGCCGCATGTGCCGTACAGAAAACTAGCAGTATGTCTAGAAGATGGTGTTCTACGGGTGAGAGGCGTGCAGGAAGCGCAACTGACGGCTGGATTGGTGTTTTACCGCACCGCACCAAACTACCATTCGAAAAGGAAGGACCACCTCTGTTTACCATATTTGGCAAAGTTTCCCTTATATGGTAACGTCTACTTCTAAATATGGCAGACAGGGACGCCCTCTCTCCGTGAAATGTAACCTTACGCGCAACGCTTTGCGGCCAGATAGCAAGGCTATGAAAAACTTTTTTGAAAAGCCGTTTTCGCGTATACCCGTGAAATTGGTACAATTATTTTGCAACAAAATATCGCCTTTAAACTATGCCTTTAAGTGTACATGCGAAAAACAGGGCCTACTTTCTGTGCGCGCTGGCGGCTCGGTGGTGGGGGAAATGGCGTTGCACAGCTCGCGTGGTAGCACGTAGGTCAAGTTACGACGTTGCGCTCGCATTCAGTTCGCGGGCAGCGCTCGTATCGCGCGCATCTTTGTCTGGTGTTGTGTCTCTAGATGCTTGATCACGTGGGAGACTCGTTGCCGCTGTGTTCTCGTAAGATCCGGGGTTGGAAAAGGCAAGGAGCGGCAATAGGAGAAAGCCCGTGGGCTTGCAAATAAATGTGCGCGGTGCCGTAATGGACATGGATGGCGGTGGCGGAAGAGACAGTAGATACCCAAGTTTGGGCTACAGCATGGGGATGATGGGGAGCGACGCCGCGACAGAGATGTACGGACGACCGTCTACCTCGCAGCTCGCAGCTTCTCAAATGAGCCGTGGTGGCGCCACCATGATGCCTACAAGTGCCACCGGCGCCGCGACGCCCGGCGTCGGTGTGCAGCGCGGCCTCAAGCGCGGCTCCTCCGACGTCTGTTATGACGACGGCGGCGGCGGCGGCAATACACGACAATCCATGTCTCAGGGACAGGGCATGTCCGGCATGGCCGGTGAATGCGTGAGCGAGAACCTCGACGAGTCATTCACGAATTTGGGACAGCCGAAGAAATCACCTCCCTCAAATGGCAAGAAGACTAAGGGCCGAGTGAAGATAAAAATGGAATACATCGATAACAAACTCAGGAGGTATACAACCTTCTCCAAGAGGAAGACCGGTATTATGAAGAAGGTGAGAGAATGCGGGGAATGAGGAGGGTGCGTGTGTTCGCGGGACATGTGATGACAATCGTATTCTTGTGTTATGTTGTTTGTTGACAGTGACGGCTGCCGCTCGGCTTTTCTATCGCTCTCAACGACAAATAGCGAGAGCACTGCAGCGCGAAATTTGAAATGGATTTTGCGCATGCGCATCTCACTTCTCAGTGCACAAAACATCTCTACGGCATGCACGATAGCGGTGAACGTCGCGATTCCTGCGGTGTTTGTGTTTTCGGTGATTTTTTCGACTTTAGATAATGTCGCAAACGTCGATACATCCAGTGTGGCTCTCTTTCTAAAAAATTGTTCTGTGATGAGTAGTAAGAGTAACACTGACATAAAGTTAGGGATTAACATACAAATACGTATGAACGGAAGGGAATTTGCACAATAATGCAAAACATGCACATAACAACATATGGACATAAAATCTAACACCATTAAATCATCAACATTGAACTTCTTACGAAAGAGATATTTACGGAGTGTAAAATGTAATGTTGATGTAACATCATAGAAACGCATTCTAAATAAAAGAGTTTTTAATTAATCATTTCATCTATTGATTAATAAAACTCTCCTTACTTTATCTATTTATTTCTTTTCGTTTGCTCAAAATATCTAAATCTATTCAATATGTGATTGTACAATGTTTTACGTGAGGTAAATTTATTTTTTATTTTACATACATAGTAAAAGTGCATTTTGCCTATTACAAACAACCTAAATTATTCAAATAATGTTGAAAAATGAAATTTACGTTAAAATACAGTAAAAAAACTCAGCAATAAATGCCGAATAATTTGAAACTTCCTTTACTAACAAGTTGTGTGAAGCAAGAAACTTTTTCATTCCGCGCTATTGCACAATTATCTTTGTCAAACCTTATTTGATTTCACGCAGTAAAATATCGTAACAAACTTGTAGAAATTTGAATCTACAATTAGCTGTGACTCAATCATGGAGGTGATTTTTATCAAAAAACATACAACTGCCACCTACGCGCTAATAATTGAAGACTGGTGAATGAAGATCTGAATTATTTTTTCTACAAAACCAGGCAGTATTTAGAAGTATAAGTTTTACCGTTATCAATTTATTCGTAGAAAAAAGCCGATAAAATGATATAATGTATGTACACAATACATTGAATTATTCACACAAGCATGTATAATCTCTATAAATTAATTTTTGTAATAAACATATTACTTTATAATTTATACGTACGTCAACATTATTTCAAAAATAACAATTTTGTGACTCATTTAGACTCAGAACTTTTTAATTCGGTATTCATTATAATATATGTATTGTGAAACTGTTCTTTGATCTACACGTTACACTGGTTATACTGTTCATATTGAAAAACTAACGAACAGCTACACAAGTCAGCCAATAACCTAGCAATATAGGCAATCATTTTTCGTCGTATTTTTCTGAGCACCCTAACCAAAAACAGGCAAATGAAGCGCGTGCAATAAGTACTGTTGCGGCGACATATATTATTATTTTCGAACAACGTTAATTTCATTTTCAACATTTGCACAGAGATTTCCCTACACACTTTTGCATTATTAATAATTTCAACAAATGAGCTTCAAGTGAAATACTTATTAAGTATATATAAAAAGAATTCTCTGAGAAAAAGTGTTTTTCTAATTTTAACATATTGATTTCGTGTTGGAAAAAACAAACATTTTTATATCAAAATTGTTTTCTACATTAACCAACGCTTTAAATAGTTATAATGTTTACATATCTTTATTATAATAATGTACAATAAGTGTAATAAGTAATACCTCTGTGCGTTAATTGTAATTGTAAGAAATTACGTACCATTTTTAAATGACACATTCACGTATAAACAATTTTAACATAAAGATATGGCGTGTAACGATGTTTGCAATGAATTAATCATTTTCTAAAAATAACAACTATATTCGAGACTACTGAGAAGTAACAATGACAATTTCATGTAGTTTTAATGTGAAAATAGCCGCGATTTAAACGGACGAAATTATAGATGTAAGATTTTGCTGATTTTTTGCACATTCACGGTGCCACGGCTCAAGACCTTGCAAAAACATATTACAATTTTGTGGAAAGAGCGGTATAATTACGTATTTGATTTCTCTATTAACAATAAAAGAACACGTGAAACAACATTGCAACATTAAGCAAATATTCTTTACAAAATAATAATAAATTCGTGAGACGCATTTGATTTGTGTATTTCTCAACTTGCGTTTTCTTACACAATCTTGTCATTTGCGTAATTATTCATCGATAGGTTGGAAAGCGTTGCTACTCATTGAGATGAAAATGTATAAGTTAGTCCGCCGCAGATGGAGAGATTCAATTCGGTAAAAATACGGATCTGTAGAGATCAAGTGTGGAAAAAGAGGTGAAATTCCATTAACGTGTTTGCTCAACTTGTTTGTCCGTCCTACGCATGTCAACTAAGTACTACGAAGTGAATTTAATAGGCAATAAATGAAAAAGCCTCCTAATCGCATGCATGATACTCGTCGTGTGTTTCCGTTACTTTTTCATTTCGGATTAAGTAATAACGTTCATTTCAGTTGCGTTTTACCCAACAAAATGCATCAATTTTGCATTTAACCCTATCCGTACGGGCGAATTCTCCGCCGCGGTATGGCGGAAAATGTGCACAGCGCTCGAGGAAGATTGTTTACGCCTCATTGCGACCCAAGTTATTATGACGATGTTTCTTGAAAATTTGACAAACATGCGTATAATCTGATGACTAAAACTGATTATTCAAAGGCACAAATGTGCGTTGTTCGATGAAATTTGTGTGATATAAATACATTATTTTCATTGTCCGTTTGAAGATAAAAATAACCGATTAATGTGATTCAAATAATTGGAATCGTGTAACGCGTGTACACATTGGATTTTATTATTCAATGTTATAACTGAAACAGTTACGTAATTTACAATTTACACTTTAATTAAATATTACATTAATGTTATCAAAAGTTGATATGATTATTATTTTGTCTGTAAAAATTTTCCGTTGATCGAACACCTTTCCAGCCACACTGCTCTAATTTCGTTTACCTTTTTTCTTTTATAAATATGTTTTATTGAATCATTATTGAAGTTAATATTTCAGCTCCATTATCACCTCTTATGAATAATAGATCGAGTAGACAAATTTTTACATTCGTATATTTATGTTGTTGCGGCATTTTTTAATGTTTCCATAAAATCATTGCAGTTTGTCAAAAATCTTAACGTTATTATACTCTACTATGAGAGACACAGTAGAAAAAACAAGCATGTAGAGAGAACAAGCATGTGTCAACTAGCTATTCGTACTAGTTGTAGCACGAATCAATTTTTAGAAGTATCAAACGTTCCATAAAATATTCGAAAAGAAAAAATAAAGTAATAAGAAAGACAAAAATGAGAAAAGATGAAAAGCATGAAAAAGAGCAAGAGCAGAATAAACAGTTGGAGTTGTATTTGTTGATTGCAGGCGTACGAGCTGTCGACGTTGACCGGTACTCAGGTGATGTTGCTGGTGGCGAGCGAGACGGGTCATGTGTACACGTTTGCGACGAGGAAGCTCCAACCGATGATCACGAGCGAGGCGGGAAAAGCGTTGATACAGACGTGTCTGAACAGCCCGGACCCGCCACCGTCGGGATCGACAGGCGACCAACGCATGTCGGCAACCGGATTCGAGGAGACGGAACTGACGTACAACATCGCCGACGACGAGCAGAAAGTAAGGCAACTGGTGTACGGCTCGCCGCACGGGAGCGCCCTTCACGGGGGTTACCCGACGCCAGGCGGGCCGCCTGGCGGTCAGCACGCGCCGCCACCGCCGCACGCGCAGCACGCGCATCTCATCGCGCACGCACACGCGGCATCGCCGAGCTCGCACTTGGTGCCCTGCTCCAGTCCAGGCCCTATGCTGGCAGGGGGGCCTTATCAGCAGTCCTGCCCATCCCCCTTACCGCCGCCGCACTCCTCCTACCATCCCCACATGTCGCATGCGCATCCCCAACGGTAGTACTATCCCACATCACGTCACTCGCTTCTCCCTCGCCTCCACCCTCCTGACACTCCCCCTTATTTTTCCATTCACCTTCTTCCTCTCATCCCACTTCCCATCTACCTAGCTCCTCCGCTCCATTTCTCATCTTCTCCAAATCATCGAAAACATTTTCTTCCCTGTTTTGTATCCGTCGTCACTGCGCGCGCAAACGCATTTGCTTCATGTAATGAGATGAAAAGTGTGAAGTTGTTAATGATTGGAGTCGCGTTCCGAACGTAATTGCGCGTTGTACATTGACAGGATGAAACAGCGTTGAACGCTGACGATAGATTGTTTCGTTTAGATGCCGTGTACTTAGCAAAGCTAACGTATACATAATTGTACATATCTAGATACAAGAAAGAAGTTATTCCTTGCAACATTTCGTAGTTTTTCGTACTTTTATTGCGTTTCGATTATCAATGAATAATTTAATTGTAAAACCTTGTTACGATGGACAGACGGAAAAAACAAGAAAACTATAAGCACTTTTATTCTCCCGTCATTTCTGCTTTTCAACATTCCGCTAACCTTTGCATCAATGTACTGGAATTCTCACACTTTTACCGAAAACATATCTATCTTAATTATCGGTTTCGAATCTTCGTCACGTGATTTCGCGTTTAAGTGTAATAGTTTTCGTGAACGGCGAAATGCGAGGATACGCTAACCGTTTGTACACGAAGAAAGATAATCCATGGAGATTGGCGGAGGCGGACATGACAAGTATGGTAAATTACATGCCTAAATAAGCCAAATGCGCACTTTCGTCATGCAAGTAGACTCCTGTAAGCAATTTTGAGCGGGTATTAATTCAACACTCGTCATTCGAAGATGTTTTGGCGAATCTCCGCCACGGCGAGCGCGCAATGTCATCCCGAGCCGTATAGCTTTTGATACTCGGCCGTACATAAACACGAGTACTTCCCGCGTCAACTTTCTTTAAAAAGCGTCGACTTTGCTATGTCGCGCTTTGTTTACATTCATCCTTCCTTGCTTTCGTCTCCGCCACTACCTTCACCACTCCTCCTCGTCACCGGCATTTCGCACGCCAATTCCGAAGAGACCTACCACGCTCCGCTCTTCACCACTCACTTCACCTCTCGTTTTTTCTCTTTCCCCCCATTCTTTAATAAATCCCGTATAAAATGTACTATTGTCGTGGAACGGAGATAAAAGATACTCCGCCGCAATGTTCCAAAGAGCGGCGACGCCGGATCTCACGGCGCGGAGTTTCGTATGATCTTCGAAAGGGGAGTAGATTGAGAGAGAGACTCCGGATATATTTCCGGCTACTGATGCGGCGCTATAACAAAAGCGCGGAAATTAAAGTAAGAAAAATAGTTGAAAAATACTTGAGCACACGATCAAAATTGACATTCTTTTCATTCTACTCCCCTCCCCTACCCGTATTTGACGTGCTGTGTAAATTCGGACTAGAGTAAAACACGAATCGACGATTCCGTCCCGACATGTTGATAGACGGTGGTGGGGGAAGAGGGGGCTGAGACGAGCGATAATAAAAACGAGCCGAGTCTTTCGAACAATCCCTAGGAGACGTGTTTTTCTAACAAAATACTCAGGCGGTGGAGAAACGTGCACATGTATATAATTGAGGGAAAGAGAGAAGGAAACGGATTAATGGAAGTTGAAGTTAAATAAAGAAGAAGCACAGTTTATTGCTTTCATATTTATATTTATATTATTTATTTATAATTTATGTATAGTCGCTTGTATCAATTAATGTGTAAGATAATAGAGGAGAAGAGGGAGGGAAAGGGATAAAATAATCGGTATGGCATTCGGCTGTCAACTCGAAGTCTCAGCCCTTTCAACACTCCTTGTGGTGCACGCTTTGGCATTGTCATACAGTATTTGTTGTGCATCGTGTCGTTGCGCATCGTGTGCCTCAACGAACTGGCATGCGTAGTGTTATTTGTTTTGCAGTTTGTGCGTAGCTTGAGCAGTAGCTAGTGTTTTTGAAATGGTTATTGAGACGAAGCCTTGGTTCAATCCTCATGTAACGAACTCAGCGTAACGGTGCGCGGTGCGTCGCGCGCGGAAGGAACGGGCTGGTCGCACTACCGCCACCTCCGCGCGCAACACACGGCGACTCGAGTAACGCGCAAAATATACAGTAGACGCACAAGCGCCAACCTTCGTCTTCGAACACCGTGCATGTGCTATGTTTGTTCTCTTTCGTTTTTGTCTTGTACGTTTTTTAGATTGTAAGAGAAACTAGACGTCGCTTTCCACCACGCTGACATTTGTTACGATCGACCATGTACAAAAGCCGAAACGCGGCGCGTCTCGCGAACAGCAAAAAAAGAAACAGAGGAATAAAAAATGATGGCTATGCTCCAGAATATTTTCTTTTACGCTTCTTCCGGCGTATCTCATTTTCCTTCCGTGAGGGGAAAATAGATCGTCAAAAGTCCGCCATACTCGCGAAACAAAAACCATGTACATCGTCACGTTTTATAGTGAACGTTTACTTTTTGCGTAAATTTCTTTCCCATCTCAATTGTTTATCGTATCTGTTAATCATTATTTAAACTCACTCATTCCCACGTTTCTGACAAATGCACCGAGAATAATTCGATGAGAATCCAACGGTAGAGATAAGATGGCTCGTTCGCGTTTGAGTAAGGGTAGAAAATCGGTTCTAGAACATGGCCAAACGGCGGTAGGATTGCCGCGAATAGCGTGGAAAGTTCGGATTTGCGCAAGTCCATCGATCCTACAGTTGTCGAGTGCACTAGCCCGCTAACGAAGTGACAGTTGCAATACTCTCACGCACAAAAGCACACATGCAACGTACACTGTTGTTTCCCAGACAATACGCAAAGTACAAATGATAACGATACATAATCGTAATAATGATATTATGCGAACGAATCTCGTCCACTAAGTGTCACAAGTGTACATATGTACTGTAAGATACTGTGATAATAGTTATATTACATATATGTATACATATATATATATATAGATATATATATGTATGTAT
>JABFPT010004224.1:0-12087 GCA_022817245.1 Nixonia krombeini
CGTCGGCGGCCGAGGAAGGCTCGAATGTCATCTGCTCGCGTATCAGAAACGTCTTTTCGAAGGTGATTTTAATTCTCTGGAAACGCCAGACTGGGAAATGATGTGAGGGCGAATCCAAATACGAAATTTCGATTACCCTCGATGAAATCAATCTCGCGAATCGCGCGTGCATTTCGCCTTCCACTTGAAGTGATGGAAAGTTCGATTTGCAGTTACTACGATGTAGGAGGCTTGAATCTGATCGACGCGAATGAGCAGCTCCCCGGAGCCCGACGAGGGGTGTCTGACCCCTCCAGTAAAATTGAAACGAGGGATTAACGCCGAGAGGAGTCGGGCGTTAAAAGTCAGACGGGGTTTGGTTTCGATGCAATAATATCCCCGCGAGTGCATTCAATTTCCGACACCGGAGTACCGTCGGTCCTCAAAGATGTGGAAATCCCTTTTTCTCGCGTCTTCCCCCGCACTTTCATTTCCATCATCGCCGTTTGCTTAAAATGATTTATTCACTGACGCGTTTTATTAGATCTCCTTAGGTAGCCGAATAAATAGCACCCGAAACTGTCAAATCACGCGAGCCATGTCACGATCGAGTAGTGCAAGGTAAAATCGATGGTACAAATGAACTTGTATCGTCTAACTAGCCCAGGCCTAGTCAACCCAAATGGTTTCACGGGCCACTTTGATGACCCGTAACGTTGCAGCGGGCCACAGTTTAGGTAAACACGCTTCTAAAAAATGTAACACAAATGCAAAATTTATAAAACTTTATTGTTATACCACGACTCAATATAATTAACTCTCTAGTCTAGTGAGAAACAGAAGTTTCGATAGCAATATAAAATCGCGCGGCGTGACCGCATAATATAACATGGCGAGCCGCGTGTTAGCCAGGCCTTATCCAGTCGATTATTTTTCGAGATGCTAGATGTGTATTAAATGGATTTACGACCAGTAACAGCGATATGTCATACCGACACAAATTTGCAAAAATCGCACTTTACCGCTAAATGACTAATTTATCAACAGATTTATTTCAGTGCAAAAAATTCCGTTTTAAGCCACTCGTCGATTCATCAATGTTTTTTTCGCCAGATTAGTAATCACATTTAAAGGTCTCAAACCGTACCGACAAACAACGTGATATACGGTGAGATTTGTACGAGTAACTTTTTTTCTGTTTTTGCAGAAATGATGCATAACTGTCCGACCAAATCCTGCAACGCTAAAATTTATTATTTAAGATACGGAATTTATGCGATAAATCAATTTTATCGAGTTGTTTATAGAGCTTCCATTTCACTGCGGGCCGCAGAGTCTGTTTGATCGTTGCAAATCATTCCGTAGATAAATTTCTTTGAAGCGTATTACCGAAAAATCGATATCTGATCGGTTAATAATAGCAAATTCCATACCCGCCTTCGGATCCTGATACCTCTGCCCCGCTATAGACACTCATAATGCTAATGGAAGCCCTACCTATGGAGCTGTGCCGTGTATATCGGCGCATCTCGACAGCCTCTCGCATGTGTACATCCGGTTGGTATCGATAACGATTATAGGTCCGCTTGAGCCATATATGCGATCTACTGTGCCCAACGAACAAGAAGGGACGAGATATCTCGTCGCACCCGATTTCTCCTCAGCTATTCCGGTGCTTCTCTACATCCACACCGCTGTTTCAACCATTAATGAATATTTATTGTCCCCTAACTCAAACTTAACGAGTCCCTCCGACGCTTCCTACCCCCTGCGCCCCATCGCATCCATCTTTCTTCAAACCGACTCGCCTATGTAAATTTCCAAACAGATTTCATTTACTCGCACCACGTGCTTCGCCGCCGCTTCTATAAATCGTGGCCCAGTTATGAAATTTTTTGCAATGCGCCCTCTTCAAAGGAATTGCCGTGTTTTCATGGTAATGATAACGGACGACCAAATTCGCGAGAACGATTGCCAACGAACTTCGCATTCCATTGACTCAAGTCTCTTAAGGCGTAAAGGAGTGACGGAGACACGTACGAACCATAACTCGTGTATTCTTCGTGTCAGTCAATTTCAAGATATGTCTCTGCAGAAATTGAGGAATTTGTCTAAAATATACCGCAAACGTATAACAATGATATGTGATCTTTGCAAGCGTTAAACTTAAACAAAATAGTGATCGTTTTTAATTAATTTTCTGTTTTTGCAATATTGAGTGGGTAGGTTGGAAAATATCAGTTTCAAATATGCCGTGGCGGGTAAAAAGTCGATCACGTCAATTACGTATCTATGTACGCTATCGATATCTCCGATTACCTTCAATATCCATATAATTACGTGAGAAATGCGTCCTTTAACCGAAATTTATGTTGTTCCTTTTCTGGCGGTATTTTATCTCGTATTTACATACTGCTTTTTATACCTCGTTGGTTTAAAAATGCGTTACACTCGGAATGCATGCATCTGGAACAACCACGTCTCGAGAAGCAGGAAGGAAGAAGATTGCGGGAGGGTAGCATGAAAAGTATGGATGAGGGGAGCGCAGGTAAGAGCTACTTACGTTTAAATTTTAAATTTTCCCTCGGCCAGAGATTTCCTTCTACCGTAAGGAAAAAAGCGGACGAAAAAGCGACGGTTAGCTATGTCTCGAATGGACAAGCACAGTTTATTGACTTCGGAAACGTAAATCGTTGTCCAGAGAAAAATACTCAAAATCGTCGTGTATAACAATGTCTACGAAACGTGACGCCTCGTTGCATGGTTCAGAAGTTAAACAATTGTTAAGAGTCGAGTCTTGACTTAAGAAACGGTAACCTTTGCTCAACGTAACCTATTTTTTTACTCCAAGTACTGAACATTTTTGAAATAGTTTCTTGTGAAATTTCAATTATCCGAAACTCGGCAAAGGATAGAATAGTGCGAAAAATGCCCGATACCATACAAAATACGAATGGAATTTTTCGCGGTGGGATTAATGCATTTTATATAGAAGCAAGGAATCCCTTTCAAAACCCGAGCAAATTGAACTCGCATTCATCGTAATTCAGCGAGAGAATGTCGCGGATTGGACTGTACCGAGCCATAGTTGAAAACTGATATTCGATCGCGTAAAACAGTAAAAGTAAACGCTTGTTCGGTTATTGTTTGCCGAAAAGTCGTAGCTTCTCGGCTGTCATTCGCCAAAACGCTGTTAGCCTGGTATCATGGCGGTTTGAACCCTCTGACCTTCTTACTTTGATCATCATTTCTTTCCACAGAAAGAAGTGGAGAGGTATCGTAGAAGCACGCGCCTCGAGCACTCATTTTCGTCATTCCGTTTCATCGACTATCTATAACTCGGGGGAATATCTGTTCCGAGAGAGCGGCGAGCGCTTTCGAAATCGAGTCCCCGGAGAAAGGAAGTTCGCGGATCCTTGAAATCGTAGTCTACCTCGGTGGTAATTCAATCGTCTTTGGAGCCGCGCTCCTCGAAAGGTGAGAAAACATAAGAACGGGTGGAAGGAAAACGGAAAGAATAATGTCGCGTAGGCGGCGTGGTGGAGAGAAACAGAACTGTTGGGAGACGTCACATTTCAATATTTCAAAATGTCTCGGCTCCGTCTCCACTCGCTCGATATTTTTATCACCAGGATACGCGCGCAGTGTGCACTTGTAATGTGGCTGACAATTGGAGCGTGTCGACTTCTTGCTCCCGAGATCCTTATAATGAAATGGAAGGAACGAGCCGTGCCGACGCTTGGTCTATCATCGCCACCTAAAAGGATTACGTTACGCATCGCAGAAGTTGTCGGCGGCGGTGACACCGCTTGCGTCGCCACGAGTTGGGATAAGGGCCGCGATAGAAATGGAAATGACATGCGGCGACCGTTTTAAAACTTTCCCAGTTTGATAGAAACTTTGCCGGAGCCTGTTTCGACGGGCGGAAATGTTCGCTGAATGTAAAACACATGTGCCGCTGACGTCTCAGGAATTTTTTCATTTTCGCGAAATCTCGTCAAGCCGGTGAAAGTAACGTATATGCGCAATAGCAATTACAGCCATACTACACTTTACGTTTTCGTCAAAGGTATTTGGATCACGGTTCAATTTGTACTAAGTGCACATTCTAAATACGCAATGATCATTTTCCTCTTTCATCGAACTATTGTTCATGCATTCGCGCAACAACGAGCACCGCTGATAAGAATTCGAGACCAATTGAATGCGGCGGATCGAGCGTAAATTTGGAAGGCTTCGCCGTAGTGGGGAATATTAATTATGACGCTCGCGCATTCACACTCGGAGGGAAAGTCACGCAAATATCGGTGAAACTATTTCGAACGGTTTAAGCACCGCGAAACTATTCACACAGCAGTAGCATATGCGGGGGAGTTGCACGGTTTACCACGTTCCTTACGACGGGAGGTTCCAGTCGAGCTAGTTCGAGCGCCGTGAAGGGAGGGCGAATGAGAGTTTCTTTGGGATGTTTGCAGGATTGCGTCAAACTGGCATAACACCCAGCAACAAGAAGTTTCCCAAAACTTGGCATTTCTCTACATCCCCGCAAGGAAACAACGAGCAATCGCGTTTCGCCGATTTCATCGATTCACAATTCCGCGACAGTTGTCGCATGCAACACCTCAACAGTAATAATATTATTCCCAGAGACAAATGATGCCGCGAGCATGTTATAAAAGTCGCAGGAGTTCGGCAAAGTATATTGTCAAGGATCAAATAGTTGATCGTAGATTTGAACGCTTCTTTGATGTGCTAAACGAGACTTTCCGGGCTAACGTCATCTTTGAAGATGACTCGGTAATCCAGTCGTGAGAGTATCGTTGGACACATTCAGTGTCTCTCTATCTCCTTCCTCACATGGCGGATGCCGAAGGAGCACAGACAATTTACGACCACGTATACACGTATAGGTGGAATACATTTTGCTCCCGTATCTCGCTGCTTCTTTCTTGCTCGCGCAAAGAAGACGCGAGTGAGGGAAAATCCTTTGGCCAGCGAAGCTTGGGTAATCTCCTTGCTCTACCATCCCCGTGCTGCTGGGACCTCGCTTTGCTGCAGTTGCAGGTGCCCATCCACGTGGAAATTATAGCTCCTTACGAATCGTCGAGACTCGAAATCGTCCGGAATAGCATCCGAGCGTATCAAGAGAGATCTCTTTCTCGAGACTACCCAAGTGCCAAACTTGGCATAATGGAATTGGATCTGACAACTGATTGGAAACGGTATCTCCAGATTGTTTGACATTAGCATCTGCTTAATTATATCCCAACATTACCAGCCCACGCAAACGCTCTTTAATTCTTCGACGGATTGACTCAACTGCAATTTGCGCCCGAAATCAATAGCTGCGGGTTGAATGTTGCGCGACGCCCGATAGTTACAGCGGATATTCTTCATACGTCGACGATAAGAGTCGAACTGCACTTTCGCGGAAGAAGGATAAGAATGGCGAAAAATTTATAAGGAATGGGTTTCGCGAATCCTCTGTTCTTATTTTCCCCGTGAAATATTAGAATCTATCTGTGGATTCTGCTTCGGAGCCGGGCAAGAAGAAAAAGCGGTAGGAAGTTGCTGAGAGAAGTGGGAAAATGCATATAAATGGATGAAAAGAAAGGAGGCTACGCAACTCTTATCGTTTGGGTGGGACGACTCGATTTCCGTCGATTATCGACTTTATTGGAAACCCCATTGCTGCAAATGGATTCTGCCTCGACCTCATATTGAGTGAAAACTGAGAATTTTTCTGTATGCCACTAGAAGTTTGATGTTTCATTCAACGAGTGCAACGATCTTTCAACATTTTACTCGAACAAAAGGTGAAGATGAACTGTGCGATCGAGTTCGTGCAATCTCAATTTAAAATTCAAATAATTACACGCGGACGATTCCTCGAAATAGTCTTCATTTCTCTTCCAAGCGCAAAAAGAAAACGCGGCGGTTTTAATTAATTCTTTGTTTGTTATGTGAATCGCAATTTGCGGGATGAAAAGTCGTGGAAAACTCACCTCTGTGCCTATTAGTTTGCTTGTCGAACATCAGCATTGCGTCCTCGATCTGCAACATAGAAGAGAAGCCACGTTAATAATTTCTCACAAGCATTCATGCCTTCGTTCCCGCGAGTGATTCTAACGCAAAGTTTCGTCGATTCATAACTTCTGGGTAAAATTGTTTACCCGCTGTAAATAGCTGCAAGGCAGCTACTTCTTAAAGATCCGATCCGAGCCACCGCGAGATGAAAGACGGCTTCGGATCCGAGCTCACATATCAAACTTGCGCGCGGTTTTCGTTTGCGTATATTTTGTCGACTAATACCGCGCGAATTTTGGGATCGTAAAACTACGTGGTTTGTCTACTGTTTACTTCTACTTATTTAGTTCCCCGTTTACCGGGCAATGAGCAATTTGTTTCTCTTACTCATAATTAGCAAGGCAGGTCCTGTCGGCGGCGTGCAACAGTTACCATGAAATTTTGCGAAAGGTAGACTCGTTTAAAGACTAGTTGTCTCCGAATGCTCGGCATTCAGGAGACTAGAGTTTGAAGTCAGAAGCTCTAGAGACGAGGTTTGTTTGGATATCGTTAACTGTTCTTGAGACAAGAATCATAAAAGAGGATCCGGCGTGTGATGCTGGTGAAAAGGAAGCGTCATTCAGGATTAAATAATTTTAACTAAAAATAAACAGACTTATCAGTGGTCGTTCTGGCAGTAGCCCTAACGCGTGCGCCCACGACGCCGTTTCAGTTAGACGTCAAAGTGTTTAAAGCGATCGTTTCGGCAAGAGCTATTTTCCAGAACTCGAGAACGAGCATTTTTTTTCAAGCACGTCGCGCACTCGCGCCTCCATTCTTCTGCTTCGAAGGTGCATTAAAATCCTCAAAAAGCCCGCTTTGAGTCTGTGTCCTTCAGCAGAAGAGAGTAGGCTTCTCACATGAGCTTTCATGAAACAGCCACGCGCCCCAGAAAATACAGACCTTTTCAGTGAGAAAAAAAAAACAGAAAAGACTGTACAACCCAAGGTAAGACTTTCATTCGTACATCCAGACTCTTTTCCTTTTATTCACTGTGACAAGCTCTTTCACGACTATTTCTTGTCCTATGCATATGGAAAATCGCGAAGTGTTTACGTCAAAGCTTTTAATCTACATGCGTTCCGTAGCTAACAAGAATGAGAATTTAATGGCGGACATTTTACCAAAAGCCGTTTGCGTTTCATTCGCGTATCAACTTTGCCGGTAATCGGCCGAGCCATGGTCGAACATTCCACGGTGTATCTTCGCGTGATTAGAGAAATATGAGCATGGCTTTCCTCGGCGGTGACACGCACACACGCATAGCCAAACATGCGCGCACACACATTTCGATTTATCTGTTTTTGCACGTGTTACATCTCTTCCACGATTCTTATATTGTCTCGTTGTGTTTTCGCTTAGGAGCCTTTATTGGGGAGATTTCGTTTGTGATTTCTCGGGTAGAGCCAAGCCATCAAAGGCGATGGCAAATAAAAATAAGCCGTCGCGACAGCCTTCAGCAAACCCAGAAACGTCAACTGTCGGTCCACCCTCGGCCATACCGCATTTTCCCTTATCTCTTATCCAGAGAGCGATCCTAGAAAGGCTTTTATGGATACGTCGTAATTCTTTACGTTTCTTTTTTCTGTCAGCTTTGTTGCCGCGTCCGGCGTTAAATTTACCCTTCGTGACGCGAAACAATTGCTTCTGGAGATATAACATTTCCGAAGAGTCAAATGTGTTTTTTACTGCTAAATAAAATACAGAAAAGAAAAGTTTATAAGTAGCGGTATAGCAATGTTCGGAGTAAGGCTGGATGAGGAATTATTTTATAAAAGGGCCTGGACGCTCGGCTCGCTTTTGTTATAATATATTAATACTCAAAATATATCGTTGAATGACAAAAAGTTTACTGAAGCGTTTAACAGTTAAGTTCGTCCTCCCTTTTTACTACTTCGGAACTATTCTTTACCAGTCGATAGATTTTTGTTTTATCGACCAACGTTGGAGCGAGTTGTTCGAAGACGTGAAAAAGTGCGCCAAAGTGGGTCATGCTTTTTCAACTTTAAAATCAGCGAATCAGCAACAATTCAACAAACCTTATAAAATACAGTGTAAATAGGCCTGTGCTTTCTACTCGCAATCAAAAGCTAAGTACGTTTAAACGAAACGGACTGTTTTGATAAATACAGCGTTGCGCAACGTAACGTACGTCATGTTGCATTTACATAATATCGTAATAGCAGTTTTTCAATGATAATAATCACTATTTCTTCACTGGTTAATTAAATACTTCGTTGCAATCTTGAACAGTTTTACGCGGGCATAATTTACAGCGAACAGTCCACATTTCCACGTCTTTGACGAGCTGCAATCATTCCAATTCCGCGAATTAAGCGACAGATAAAAATTCGCTCGGATCATGGATTGCGTGCGCGTTCAAGAAAGATAAACTCGTGGAAAAGTAATATCCGTAAATCCCCACTACTCTTTCTTTCTATCTTCTTCCCCGACCACGTAATTCCCTCTTGCGGGTGCACGACCCTTGTACAGGGTATATCAGAATATATCCGGCATGCCTGTGCTGGTAGAAATGAACTGCATACGCGACGAGCTCGTCGAATCGCCGTGCGACTAGCGCGGAAAGAAAGGAAGAAAGTTTTACGATTTCCCAATGGCCTTTCCCAACTTTTTCCAAAAAAGCGCGGGATCTGCCACGAGCTACGCATAATTTTCTGGAAAAGTTTCCAGGTTACCACAGCTCCCGCAGAGCACGGCTAAATTCATATCCGAGTAGCCGCGGAGTCACGCTTTACTTTTCATTTTCATTACTTTTTTGCACCTTGTTCCACTGTATTTTTCATTTAACCCTTATCTAATCCACCATCGCTCTCCCTCGATCTTCCTTTATGCTGTCCTACATCGCGTACATATTGTTGGCGCAAGTCGGTGGTTTCGAGTAAAGCGAATTTCACTCGAGAATTTCTCAAAACGCGGGTACCCTTTTCCCGAAAATTGACGGAATTGATTAAAAACCCTCCTGGCGTGATCATTTTTTCAACATTCATATAAGTTTGCTCCTTTGAAGAAAAATATGAAATGTGGAACGGAATACTGGATTAGAAGAAGGAAAAGGCACAGTGAAACCTTGTACTAACGGGCTGTTTCTCCCGTCATCTTTGTACGCCTCGCCGTCCGACTCCCCTAAATGCAAACTGACGAAAAAAGATTGATACGTAAAAATGAGAAGACCTTCGTGAAAAAATTTCCTCGTCAGTATGAATAAGAGTGTGTGTTCGAGCGTTGCCTGTTCAGACATGCAAGAGAGTTAATCCGTTTATTCAACGACACGAAGGCAATTCCTATCTCCTCGTAGCACAGTGGGAAAAGTGCGCAGTAAAGTTTATGGTAAATGCGACATTTTGTTTAAACAAGAACGGTGGAAAAACTGTCGAGCTACACCGTCGTATATCGGCATCCTCGATGCATGGTAAAATGCTGACGACCGGTGAAATGGGAGGCCGCTCGAGAGAGAAAAAGAAATAAGAAGGGTTTCCGCGGCTCTTCCTTTACCTTCCGCTTGAGGATCTTGAAAACGATTTTAACCCTCTGCGACCCGCTATTACCGTGTGGATGAAATTCATGTATTCACCTACTCGTCTATATTTATCACTTCTTTCTCACCGCCGGGGCCTTCGTGTTCCATTACACAAATATTAGCCACATTTTCGAAAAGGGGCCGAAATTGAAAAATCGTGCTGCTGAAAATAAATTTCAAAATATCATTTGTTTCAATTTGTAGCCTCTCATTTCTTTCTCTATTACAGAGGAACGTATTACGTTTTCCTTCAACTTACTTCGAAGGGAAGATAGCTTTCAAGTGCCAACCTAGTTTTAAACAAATGCGATACCATTATGAACAAATTGTTTTCTCCAACTTTATTTCTCTCCTCTTTTCTCTCCTTTCCTCTCTTTATCTAAAAGAAAACTCCTGCAATAGATTCCTATAAATGCAATGTGAAAATCAAAATATAAAAATCCTCCTAGGTGGTAAGTTTCGTACATCTGTAGAAGGCAAGAGGCAAAGAGGCGAAAGAAGCGTAATACAAGCCATTTTGTCATTTGACAGAGCCAAAAACGAACGGCGCATATGCGATGCTCGATCAGCAGTTCTTTCGTATGCAAGTGCGGTACGCGTTGCCAAGCGAGATAGATATTTACCACAGCTCTGAAGACAGTGGATTTCCTGATTCTTGTTTATGGTTCGCTTCGACACTGGGGGCATTTTACCCTCCGGTGTAGTGCGGTAATATGGAAAGTATCGGGATTTACGGGCGGTGCGTGGCGGTAAAATGATCGTGTCGGAGACACAGGCATTGTTCGCCTCTGCTGCAAGTTCAAGCGGTGAGATTTAAACAAGATTTAGATGTTTACCGAGCGTAACACCGTTTCTAATTTATCACGGGGAAAGCGCGAGAGAGTCGGCTGTATTTCTCTTCTACTCGCGATTTTTATTTTAACAAATTTACCTTTTTTATTTGCTCGTCAGTATTTTACGGCTGTACGGCGATCCATTAAAAGCACCTACATTGTTAATCGACGGGGATTCAAAGGTGATCCTTTTATCGCCCGCGTAACCGTTGTCATTATAACTTTATTCAATCGATTAGCAAAGTCTGTCGGCGATCAACGTTTCGCATTAACAGGTCCAAATGACTCCCCTTTTATGCGCGCGGTGAAGGCTGAAGAACGCGGCACGACAAAAGGGAGAGAGGAAATACGTAAAAGAGGGTAATTTATGTAGCAAAATCGTATTCCTATTGTTCATGCCGCTTCCAGCAAAGGCGGAAGCGCCAGGCACTTGCACTTAGCGCGCGGCGTGCATTGGTTAAGTGCAAGGCAGTTAGGCCAATTCGAATTTTGCGTGACAATCACCGAACACTTACCGGTACGGCAAAAAGGCCACTCGTATGAACTTGCCGCGGCAATACGGTCACTGGTTTCTTCGATTAAAACTTTGAGGATCGTGATGTGGAACGAATGAAAGAGGCGAAACAAAAATGTAATTGAGTCCTGTCGCAGTGATATTGTTGATTATGATTAAGAGCATTATGCGCTCATCGGATGCAATATAAGATTGTATAAAATCTAGTCATACTTTGCGTTGGGCCGATAACAGTCAAAGGGATTGCCATCGTACGACGTATCGCAATTTAATACATCTTGAATCCGCGAAGGCGCGGAAAACGGTCGACGTAATTCGATCTCGTATTTTAGGGGAATATCGATACGTGGGAATTCTATGATAAACGCATGATCCGATCCTTCCTACCGTTTTGTGGTCGTAAGCTGCTTGAAAGGGAATATGAAACGAAACGAATATGAAGCGGGGCTCGGAGGAGAAGGTTGATCGATATCGTTTTCATAATGCTCTGATGCTGATAATATTAACCGTTATGCTTTATTGTTGCTTCTGACAAAATGTAATTATGTCGATTTGCCATTGGCTGATCACCGTTGTGTACGTGTTACTTTAGCGTACGCTCTTACAGACCTTCTGTAGTTACGTTGATCAATATTACATTATTATTAAGAACAAAGTTACTTCGAAATTGGTATAAAGTAAGATAATACTGGAGATATAACAATTAGTTTGAAATAAAATAATCAACAGATTATAAGTATAAATAATTGCGAATTTTGTTGATAGATGATTTTATCACATTCTTTTATTTTCTCAATGCTTTTCTCGTTCTTTGGTCTTTCACCTTCAATTAGTAAGAAAAATGTATCAGCCAGTTATTTTGTTTTGTTCTTATTTGAATTTAAAAATGGAAGAACAAAATGCCCATTTCAGACGTATTTTATTGTATTATTTCTGAAAAGAAAGGAACGCATCACAAGCATACAAGAAGTTATGTGCCGAACATGAGAATGAAGCTTTGAAAGAAAGGCAGTACCAAAATTGGTTTGCCAAATTTCGTTCTGGTGATTTTTCACTCGAAAATGCGCAACGGTCTGTCCGTCCAGTTGAAGTTGACGAGAGCCATATCAAGGCCATTATTGATTCGGATCGTTGTAACATAACACACGAGACTGCAG
>JABFPT010004229.1:0-12058 GCA_022817245.1 Nixonia krombeini
TGGTTAATAACAGTTCAAGTTAACAAAATTTGTAAGTGTGTTTCGTGACGATTTCTCTTTCAAACCGTCCGTATTTTTTTTATTGAAACAACGAGGCTTTGTATTTCATGGCCATGTGGAAAAAAAAATGTCAACGCTGTGTCGCGCGATATTTTCTGTTTAAGTTTCCGATCTTACTACGATCAGTCGCGGGCGGTTTCAAAGAGTTATTTGTTTCGCTTCTAGTCACGTTGCGCTGGAAAATTTTACGATGATTCTAAGAACTGTACGTTACTCGCGCTTCACGTGCAGTTCATCTATCGAACATCGTAAATTAAAACTCACGAAATATTTTAAAATATATATGTCCCGGCATTCTAAGCTATAAGTTTTTATAGTGCGTTCAAGAAATACTTCGCGCTATTTCTTGTGCGTGTAAAGCATCATGCTGTCTCAGCATGTTACAAAGATGGATCCGTGAATTAAAAACGCACTTTTCCGGTGTCTACCGTTACACAGTTTATTAGAGAGAAATTTAATGAAAAAAAACGTGTATAGATTTCATGCAAATGTGGTCCGTCTCAGAATATTCAAACAAAATTATTAGATAAAGGTAAGAACGGAAATAAGATTGTGCCGCTCACGATTACAATACAGCGAAACAAAAAAAATAAATAAATTTCATAAGAATTTCCTCACTGCAAAGGGGTTATATTCAACAAATAAAATCAAATAACCCAATAAGTAAGATAAAATCGATTGCAACGCTTTACGCATGGCAAATGATAAACATTTCTTTACTCACGGTATCGACAGTTTCTAAAATGAGTTCGAAAAGCAGCTCCTTTGATTGTCCTTGATCGCAGACAAGCTCCTGAGTCTTCCTACGATAGTGAACCTGGTTGCTGACTTTGTTCTTGTAGCCGCATGAAAAGAAGGAGGAATCCTCTTGCGATGGCATTTTTATATGTTCTGAACAGGGCATTGCAAGGTCGAAGCAAGGCTTCCTCGATCGGATGGAAAACTACCAAATTTGACCTGTTTTCCCCTCATCAGGCATTAGCAGGGAGGGCGCCGTTGAAGCGGTGAGTAGCGTAGAATCTTATATTCAAGCTTCGGTCTCCTTCCTCCGCATTGACAGTACCTGTACAATGCTCGTATCGTTGACATCAGTACTTCGAGCATTCTACTTTATTTGGTTTTTCTTGGGTGAGACGTTACAATAACCTACATATATAGACATTTTTTATCGACTCTTAATGACGAATGAACATACGGATATTACGCGATGTACCATGCAACGTGATCTGATTAATGAATGGAGTGAAATGTGATTAAAAGTTTTTCTAAACCTGTACATTTAAAATTATGTACATAATATGATATTAATTATAAAATATATTAATATATTAACTTAAAAAAAATGTATGCCATTTTTAAAAATAGCATAAAGTTATATGTTTTTGGTCGACAATGTAATATCATTGTATGCAACACACGTAAAAATCTTTACATCATGTTCATAGTTATGAATGATACTGATGAATGGAATAAACGAACATATCATTATATAGTAAGAATGCTACGTGGTGTGCGGTACAATATTCAGTAATTTTCTTTATCATAATGAGTAGAATAATAATTACAAAAATGAATGCAACTATAAAGAGTACAGTGAAACCATTAATAAAAAATGGAGTAATGGAAGAAAAGAGTGATGTAGACTAGTACAGTCATGTATTATTCACTAGTACATGAAGCAAACCCGTGAGTCAATGATAAAGTAATTGTGTAAATTGAAATCATAGTACCTACAGTATAAACATATTACATTATATGGCTTGGCACCGTTTGAGCTGCTTCACCGCGCTTTGAGCACGATCGTTTTCACACAATGTTGTCGCATGTGACCCATTTATCATCCCCAGTCACCATCCCCTTCCGAAATTTGGATAATTTTTTGCAAGGAAAAAGATTTAATTTCTAACATGCGGTGGAAAACGCCTGCTGCTCTCTAAATTTTGTTGTTGTTAATTAAAATATACGTACGTATGTAACGGGATACGCTTCCCGTGCCGGACGCTTCAGGATTCGGGAGAGGGGAGCGGGAAAGGGTGAATGAGCACACCGGTTGTTTTACTGCTGAAATGTATCAGTTTTTATTTACTATTTCCCTGAGCTCTACACTTCGTCCCTAATCTAGCATACTCTTTTTCTCTCTCTCCCGCTCTTGTATATTTGCGCGTCAGTCTTTCTTGTTCTCTCTCGCTCTCGCTTGTCGCACGCTTATATCGAATGTGTTGGATCGCGGTATTGATTGTGACGCGATTTTACGTTTGCGCTACGCCTCTAATCGCGGTATCGATCTCGGTGACGATTGCAAACTAAATGTGCAGCGGTCGCAGTACAATGAGTTATGGCGGCCGGTAAAAACGGCACCTTTACACGTATATATTCCTGAGATTGTAGTTCACACTCAAAGTTTCGCTTTAGGTTGATACATGTCTTTATTGACCTGTCACATACAATTCCCGCTTTTGATGATCCTTTTTTCCATTGGGCATACCATTATTTTTCACCATCTCATCCTTTCTTTTATAAGTTAGTAAATTCCACCATGGGATTGCAGTTTATCGACGCAAAGGTGACTTCCAATTATTATGTGTGGAATAAAAACAGGATAAATATAATTCATGGCATTAATAAATAATATATGTTACGACAGGGGATATTGTAGACAAAGTAACGGAGGTGGACAAAAGTTAGAAAGTAGCGATAGTACGGTTTCTAATAAATGCATTGAATTAATTATTCATTTCATTATTGCATTAATGCCCTTCATATCGCATAAAGTAATAAATTTACAATTACGAAAATTTCAATAAACAATTGCATTGTATGTTTCCTTCAATCACTATACTGTTACACCTAGGGAAGTCATCGAGCCCCTCTGGGCCTCGTATTAACCCTTTCGAGCCGAGCGCCGCATATATGCGGCATCCACTCGACGACCTGTGGCTACGGGCGCCGCATATACGCGGCATCCACGCCACGACTGCTGTGTACGAGCGTCGCATATGTGCGGCATCGAAAATGATCTGTACAAGTGCCATCCATAATCGATGGCAACATTTTTCGTTATCGGCAGAGCATTTTCCATTGATTTTATTGACGAATTGGATTAATCATTCGATCGTTTACTGTTTTATAATGAACATTCTATCGAATCCATTAGGCAGAAAACGATTTTACATATTTGATTTTTACAGGAATTAGGGATAGATCGGCTTAAGGTATAACTCCTAAAAATTAGACTTTTGAGCTTAGGGTTTTGTTGGAAAATGTATTTACAAAAATATCTTAGGCCCTTTCAGAATGAGTACAAAGCATAAAAATAGTATTATGTTTGAAACTGAAGTAACCGATTTTGAAAATGAAAATAATGTCCACCGGTGTAAAAGACGACGGAAAAATAATGTATGCAGCACTTCAGAATCAGAAGCAGAGTTAATTGACGATAATACAAAGGACACCCAGTGCAACACAACATGGACATCGGAAAATGATTGTTTTATTCAGCACAGTACCTATTTAAGACTTAGAACAACATATATACAGAAACCACGCGCACTGTGCATATTTTCGGCGCGAGTTTCCGTTCAGTGACGGTGCTTCGGCGGACGGGGCTGCCGTAGCGAAAGGGTTAAAATTACGCAGCGAGAAAAATAATGGCGCTCATTACTGTACTCTTGCACGATGAGAGAAGGAAGCACTTTGAACTGAACAGGAAGTAATCATTACGTGTGATATTGAATTCCTTTCCTTTGTTTAAATAAAAAGGAGAGGAAAATAATGCACAAGACATCAAATCTTTTTCTTAATTATTGCATGACTAGTGGCCGAATTAATTTTATTTTTTATTTTACGTTTATATTTTATTATTACCTATTGATGTTTTTTATTATTACCTATTTCTTTAATTATTTTTTATTAAAGTTTATTAACGTTTTTTTATTAACGTTTAACGTTGAAAACATGACTTTAGTGAGGGCATTAAGAGGTGTCTACGATTAATTTTTCTTTTATCGTAACAATGTAAATCTGTATAGTGTTACGAATATTTCTACTCTGCAGACGGTAAAAATGATCGTAAATTAAAATAATTATTGCAAGTAAAATTAACACTATGTCGTCCGCACGCGTAATCAGTAATATTTGTTTGGCGAGATTTTCAAGACATCATAAAATGTTCAATTTTACTAATCTCAACAATTCTTAATTCTGTCCTACCATTTTCACACAGTTTCGAGGATATATGGAAATGAACGTAAGATTTTTTATATTATATATTTTTTTTGTTGTCACGGCCCTGTGCTGCGGATGTGACTTGGTGGGTTGTTACCCCTTTTAGTAGCTAGGGCTACGTGCGCTTCCGGGATATCGGGTAGTTCAAATGATAACTACTGTAGTTCCAAAGGAACGTAAGTAATAATTTATTATTAGAGTAGCTGTACGACTTTACAATAGTCGGACGTGTGTGTATGAATAAAAGTGAGAACGCGTGAGTTCGATGATTGTATGATAGTTGATCGATGTATCGATGGGCAGAGTGACGGCGTAGATAGCTCTGTGACTTGTCTTTGACGAACGCCGGTTCGGTCGTGGGCGTTCATTTTATTTCCATTCATGAGCGCCCGAAAAGTGCTGAGCTCGTGGACTTGGTCTCGTTGCTGGGCGCGAGAGCTACGTTGGCAGGAAGGTAGGCTGGCCTTGGACTTTGGTTCTATTGGTCTGTAGGATTTGGTTGCTACCGAAGGTATTGTGGGGGGAGTGAGAGTGTGAGTGGGGCTGTGAGGAGATTGGAGTGTGTGGGAAGCGGAAGGACATCGTATGCCGTTTGGAATGTGCTGATATGTTGACTTTGATTCAGTGGTTTGGGCGTTGGCGACGATTGTAGGTGTTGAGGAAAATAGATGAGGATTGGAGGTTTGTAACATTTGTATTATATATTTTTTATTTATATATTATTTTTCTAAGAAGTTAATAATTCTCTTTTAAATGATAGGACGTGTACGTGCTAACTTTTCGTCCAATTCCACATATGTTCAACAGCTGACATATTTCAAAAACGTTAAAATAAAAGAATATCCAGATTGACTAAGTCGTAGAAAAAGCAATAATCATCAATAAATTAAAAGCAAATCCCTTGTCGTCGGGCATGCCATTTTAAAGGCATGTCGATGATGATAAACTAGGCGCAACGGACTCGCCACGATTATTTTTCCGAATCCTTAACAAAAAGATTATTATGTTAAAACCCAAAAAGACACATTAAAAGTATGCATCGGAAATAACGTTTTTCCGACTCCCACCCTTGGAATCGAGTGTATAAAGACCCTCAGTTTCGAAAGCGTACACGATGATTCTACCTAAAATTTTGTAACGAATATTTGTATCTAAAAATTAGCATGTATTAGCCAATGGAAATAAAACATCGTACTACATCAAATTTTTATTAATAAAAAGCAACCTACAATCGATTTCCCTTCGTATCGACATAGAAACGTTCGCGAGAAGAAAAGTTACACATTTCACCACAGAACAGAAGCAAAACATTCTCTGCGGTGTAAAGCAACTCCACAAGACTTACAAATTAGGTTTATTGTATTTTGTTTTTTACTTTTAGAACACACATGACACTTTCTCCGTTTACGTTTATCGGACTGAGAAACTCGTATCAAGTACTGTTGCTTTAGCTAGTCGGAAAGTCTGTCAATCGAATCACAAATTGAAGCATACGATGTAGTAGGCACCTCCAAGTTAGGCACCTCCCTTATCCAAAATTCACATATTTTCAATAAAAAGTCATGAAAGCGGAGATTTTTGTGTCTTACATTGCAGTCTCGATATAGTTTGAACGAATTAAATAAAGCATAACTGAAAAGGAATAACGCCACTTTTTTGTTCATGTATTTATTATAATCCAATACAGATTCAAGACATTATGAATGGAAGACAGTATAGGCATCGTTTTGGTTTTAGACGCTTCCTATAATTGTGCAAGTACTTCTTCTTCTCGTTGAAATGCAGTTTCGACAACTTTTATTTTTTAATTTTGCTAGGAATCCTTGGCTTTATCGCAGCGTTCTACAGACCCGGATTTTCTTTCTATACAAATTCAGTGCAAGTTCCACACTGCTCTATTCTTTCAACAGTGCCAACACCTGAGTGCATTTTGAAAGAGGAAATATATGCAGTAGTGGAATAGCAAAACATCCGGACAAGTATACCATACTTAGTAATTTTCGAGGGATTATAAACTTTGAAATCCAATCGTCTATAACCTGGTATCAGTTTTCGAAATTTTTTCGAGAAATAACCTATTAAAGGTTGCATTATTCGGGTTACTACTGTAATTAAAAGACGTAAAAACGATAATATTGGTCTAAATCTGTTACGAGTCATATTTTTCCAGCAACGTACTCATCGACCAATAATCGTCTATTCCCGTTTTTTTTTTACTATTCCCATAACAATTTCCAACGCAAACCCCTTTCATGTTTACCTACAGTAACTTCGATACATTTAGTACTTTTCCTATCTTGCTTCCTCCTATTTGAATTTCGTGTCTAATATCTATTCGTTTCATTGATAATAAATTCGAACAAATAATTTCTCATTAATAACACTGCGATATTTTCTACGTTTTCTACGTCATCTTCTTCAACGTCATACATCTTCTACGTCAAATTCATTATTGTCCGTCGATAAATCAAAATCAGAGCACTCTATACCGTGATCATCATCTGCTTGTTCGGTCTCACTTGACAATGGTAGTTTTCTTTACGTACGTAGTTCGGAGTCATCCAGATATCCTGCTTCACTTTGTAAAAATCTTCTATTTCTCTATGCTTTTCAAAATCAGCAAGAGCGTCAGACAAATTATTTACACATTCATCTTATCAAAGCTTATATTCTCCTTCGTTTATCATTGTCAAAGGACACAATTCCTTATACAAACACAAAATTTGCTAATTTGGTCGGATTGTAGCCTGTACATAGTTTTTACTTGAACAGAACACGAGTTATATAGTACCGTTTGTGTGATAGCTTAGCACGCTACACCAATGTAATGTCACCGACATTTGTTCGACTGTTTTCGTAAAACACCAAGTCGTGTCACCGGAATTATTATTTGGTATTTCAATGTGAATTTTAAATTTTATAAACACAAGTACAAGTTCAAATTTTACATCAAATTTTGCAAATTCTCGCGACTTTTTACGCGGTATTGTATAATGGATTTGAAAATATTACGACACGTAAAGTACTAGGTTTGAATAGGTTAGAAAGGTCGAAACGCACATCTACTCCAAATCCAGCTTTTCGGTAGTGGGAGTGCGGATAAAATCATCAGTAATTTAATATAAAATTTAATATCTAACGTGGAATATTAAAGTTGGGACTACAAGTCTATGTAGGTGTTACGTGGGTTTTCGGGCGACTTCATGTCGCGAACGTTTCTATGCCATGAAAACGTGAACGGAAAATGTTCGTAAAATAATAAAATAGGTTGTTTGTTTTAAAAAGAGATATACTTTTGAAATACATTTAACCCCTTCCCGTGCCATTTAGCTTGACGAAACTTGGGCCCAAGTGTTAGACATCAATGCGTGGTAAACAGGCCAGACTGATGCTCGAGAAAGGTCACAATACGAGCCGAAACGTAAACACCTCTGATGTAGACACTTTTGCACGATACTGCTGTTGTGGAAATAAACTCTAATACCTTTTTCCTTTTGTAGATATTGTAAATATATTGTATTTAATAATAATCGATAACAGTTACAAAATGATATTTCATGAATTAACAACAGTTCAATAGAAATCCTTGCATCTTCAACTGTGGGTTTGTTCCAAGGAATGTAATTATACCACGCCTAAAAATAAATAGCATATTTTAAACAAAAAATTCAATTATAATAAAAGTTCACCTTGAATCAATATCTAATAAGAAAATACTAGCAACTCTAAAAATCCTCCATGGTATGATACTTTCTAAAACACTCTGATAGATGTAAAGCTAGTTTACAACTCGCACATTCCCACTTCGTTTCGCTTCGTATTTTATGCTTATAACAAACTTTGCACGCTTTGATGGGGGGGCATCGAGTCGATATTTTTTGGGAAATGAGCCCAACATTGTGCTTGAAGTTGAAGAGGTTAAATTGATGTAGATTTCCCACGCGTTTTGTAATCCGGTAATCGGACATTTTGTAAAATTGCTTCTGCTATGTTTACTCGGTATTCAACATAAGTCTCCCTTTTTCGACTGTGCATTATTTTATGCATCATATAGGTATTGAATAGAGCCATATCTGACATGTAAAAAAAAGCTTTCGGTATCCTTTGATGGCTTTTCTCATGATTGGGAAACAGGCTAACATCTGATCTTGATGATCAACTGCACCCAGACCCTTGTTGTATCTCACGATACGTTTAGGCTTAATTTCTTTGTGTAATTTTTTATCTGATTGCTCAACCATCTCTACACTTTCGTGTTTCGTTGATATCATATACACGTCGCGCCTGTCTTTTCATCTCAGAGCTATCAAATTATTGCCACACCTCCATACACATTCTCCTTTTTTCAAAGTAGCCTTTTGAATGTCCCTTGGCATATTTTTCCTCTTTTTGCGTACTGTCCCCAGAACGTTTGTCCTTTTCTAGTTCAATTTTAAAGAAAGGTCGGGTGAAGAATACCAGTTGTCCAGAAACAAAGTATATCCCTTGTTTATTATTGATTTTGTCAACTCCATCACAACGTTCTCCGACGCACTATCATTTGGATTAATTTTGTCCTGGCCGGTATATATCCTAAATTGATGACAGAAACCGGTACGTGCCTCGCACAATTTGTAAATTTTTAATCCAAATCGAGATTTTTTCGACGGATTGTATTGCTTGTACACTAAACGCCCTTTATATTTCATCAAGGACTCGTCTATGCTAATATATTCATTGAGTGTGTAAATTTTTCATTCCAGAGGTTGATGATAGGTCTTACTTTTCGAAGTCGGTCATTACTATCAGAAGTTTCATTATTAGAAAAATGTACAAATCTCGAAATTTACCGAAATCTCTTAAATGACATTGTTTTTCTAAATATTGGCGTTTCTACTACTGCTGTTGTAGTCCAATACAGTTGCAGATTTGATTTTTTCACTTGACTCATCAAAATACATAATGCATAGTAGGCCTTTATTTCATCTAAGGTAATAGGATACCAATTGTCGTCCACTTTCCGTCTTTTATACACATCGTGCATTGTCTGATATGCGAAGCGATTTTTTTCTGTAACAAATACTTTCCCACAGTTTGTTATCAAATGTAATAGAAAATAGTTCTAATATTTTTGGATCCTCGCTTAAATTAGTAAGAAGAGATGCTTTTATATCATGAGTTTCAGAATACTTCCAAACTATTGGTGTGTTTTTTCCTTTCTGCCAAATCCATGATTGACGCGTCGTACCTTCCTCTTCACTACTATCTTCTATAATCATACGCCTTAGACGCTTTCTGGTTGGCGCAAGAACATCACTATCACTGGATTCATTATCACTGCTTTCATTTAAACCTCTTTTATTTTGCATTTTGTAAGAGTTTCTTAAATTTCAATATATAAACTACTTTGTAACAGTAATTATGAGACTCGTGACTAACTCTTGTGGCGTACTAATAAGAACTAACATTCAATTACGACCGCTATATTACGATGTTTATATTCACGACCCCGGCTCGTCATATTCATGTTTAGCCCGACTATCTATTCACGAGCCTGGCTCGTCATATTCATGTTTGGGCCAAAATTTTCATCACGAGTCAGACTCGCTAAAGCACGGGAAGGGGTTAAGTTTAGAGAAATAAGCGCATTAAATATAATTTCCTTTTGTTTTTGTTGTGTTCCCGGTATGGCGCGATGAATATATTATTTTATTAATTGACGGTCGATCTGTATGTTACGAGTTTTGTGTCTAGGTTAGGCTCTCGCGCTTTCGAAGACGAGGATTTTTATGCTCTCGTTTCCGAGGGTGGAAGTCGGAAAAACGGTATTCCGATGTATAGTTTAACTGCGTTTTAAGCTTAATACAATAAACTCCTTGTGTTTGGAATTCGGGGTTACATGCATATAGGTTTTCCAAATGCAGGGCGCCGAGGCCGTTGAGACTTGGTTTACATTATCGGCGTGCGCTTAAAGCGACACGCCCAGCGACAAGGGATTTGTTTTGTTGTTTGTTAATGTTTATTACTTTTCCACAAGTTAGGGCGGTTTAGATATTTTTACAGTACAATGGTTTTAAAATATATAAAATATGTGTAATAGATAGAAAACTTACGCACGTAACAGTAGGTCTCAGACTTGATATTCTTTTTAAAAAGTAGTAGAGTACCTTCTTTTGTTTAATTTCATTTAAAATACATGACATAACTTGTAGTGTGTCAAATGGAGGAAATTTTTAATAGGTATGCGAACATCACTTGTAATTTTACAGCCATATTATTAAATATTTGTTTCTCAAATTATGAGCAAAATGTTAAATAAGGTTTATTTTTGGACCAGATATATTAGTTTTTGTAAAATCACAAAATTTTTGTACAAAATTTGTGATTTGGAATGAGATGTATATCTGAATGTACATTTGAACATACATTTACAGTTTATAAGAAATATTTTAGCTAAATCAAGATGCCAAGACAAGATTTTCAAGTAACGCAAGAAGTAGTTACTTTGATAGAAAATGGTGAACTGTCGGAAATCGGAGATATTGCATTTGGGAGAAGTGATGACGAAAATTAAACTATTTTCCCAAATACAGATCCTAGTAACAATGTCGTCTCTATGCCTAATGTTCATGTTATAACTAGACATGAAGCTGAGAGGAAAAATACTACAAGAGATGGAGTTAAAGATGAAGAACTACAAAAACCGGATAGCGACATTAATAACAATGAAGAAGCGCTAGAATGTGGAGTCGAAGAGGCAGACGCGGCTGAAATCAAAAGAAACACCCACCGTAGAAAGAAAAAAAACGATAAAATGAAATCGTGCTACATTTCGAGCTACAAATGTTGATTGAAACGATAAAGAAAACGATGAGAGCAGTAATTCTAAGCAGCTGTTCTATCCTATTGAGTACTTCAGTAAATATATGACAACAAAAGATTTTGAGATGACAAAATTTACTAACATTTATGCCTTGCAAATTGATATCAAATCCATACCAACTTCAATGTAGGTCTTACTTACAAATGAAGGATTTATTTGCTTTGCATATAATACTAAGGTGCTTGAGAAAATTTCCGAAAGTTCGTATGTACTGGGATCGAGTATTGGGCATAAGGGCATTTTTAGAAAATATGAGCGGAGATCAATTTTTTCAATTACGAGGGTGTTTGCATCTTGCAAAGAACTTTGAGAAACTCAAAAACTATACAATGTACGACCTATCCTTGAATCTGTCAAAAAACGGCGTCTTGAACTCGAACTTGAAGAACAATTATGTAATAACGAGCAAATTGTTTCCCTCACAGAAACATTTTTAATGAGAATATGGTTGATGGTTTAATGAGAATTAGGTTGGGGAAAAACAGATCCATTATTTTTACGTGAATTCAAGACTTTATTTAACATGTTTCGGATTGTCTACTTCGGGTCAAATATGCACTGTTTTGATGTATAATTAGCTGTCATTTTAAAGTTAGCTTCATAATGCCTCTTCATAGAAGTCTTGGTCCCTATTGGTATAACTCTAGTAATCGATTTTTGAAATCTTCTCTTTATGCCAATTGCTTATCATTAAGGAAGTTTTGCAATGCAAGAAAAACATGGTAATCGCTTGGTGCCAGGTCCGGACTATGTGGTGGATGCGTTAAAACTTCCTAACGAAGATTTGGGAGTTTCTGGTGAGTCACTATAGACGTGCGTAGCCTGACGTTGTCCTGATGGAACACAACACCTCTCCTGTTGGCTAATTCTGACGGTTTTTTATCAATCACCAGCTTCAAACGGTCTAGTTGT
>JABFPT010004231.1:0-12054 GCA_022817245.1 Nixonia krombeini
TCTGCCGAATTTCACAGTTTTCGCCTTATAACTTTTCTCCATGAAGGAATTTCAAAATGAATAAAGCACCATTTTGTTCCGGAAATCAAGGCCAATCGAACAAGCCATAACACATTGATCGAGACCAATTACAGGACTTTTAATTACGGTTACTACACCGCTAGTCTCACTTTTGGAAAAAAGTCGAAAAATCAACTTCGGCTTTCGGCATTGAATTATACACCAATGGATAGATCTCGTCGCGCACATCAAGAATCACTCCACATGTTGGCACTTCCGTCTATTAGGAGCAGAGATATTGAGGAAAAGAGAGAAGATTGGTGGGGATAAAACGGAAAACACCCATTGAACATTTTTAAAAAAAGTTTTTTTCATTTTTTCTCTATATTTTTTTACCAAACAACGTACGCTTGAACGATGAGTTCGAATCTGTACCGAAATCGCGGCACTTCCAACTATTTTTTTCAAAAATTTAAATATGACCGAGAGGAAACTGAAAAGACACAGCCCTGATTTACTAGTCGTCATGCCTCGAAATCAGTTTTGCCTCATCACGACTGCATCCGATAAAAGTATAAGTAATGCACAAGCAATACTGAAATATAATTCTACAAAGTTACTTTTGTAAACAGATCAGTCTGGTCGGTATTCCTTAATACTTCCTTAATTATAAATTTACATACTGTCAGTCTGTTAAAGTCTCGTCTAGTTCCAGTCCGGCACTTGCAATCTCACTTGCCATTATAATTTTTAAGCAACCTCACGAATATTTTGTTAACTCTTTCATTTTTTCCCTCCTAAGTAGTTCTGTCTGGCGTATCTTAAAATGGTTCCCCTCTGTTAGCAACACTGTCCGCAACTGATTAAGCAAGTTAGCGGATTGTTCAAATTTGATTCATGAATTTCTCCTCCGACGGAATAACATGATTAAAAGTTCCAATGCTCGCGTACAAGAGGTCACGTTCAAGCGAGATACGCGTCACATTGAAAATTATCTGTTCGCGGGCGAAGTTGCCGTAACTCCCCGAAGAGGCAGCTACCGGTGATGCTGCGAAAAGTAGGCGATGACAGGACGCGAGATCGGTTCGGGAGCGAGTTTCGCCCAGGCCCGGCAAACGACGGCGGGTATACCGAGCGCGAGGAGGAAATTGTCCGACGAATAATGACGCATTGTCGCGTAATGATGAATATTGCCGAGGAACAATACTCGCGGTGGCGCCGCGATATGAGAAAATAACATCGCCTTGTTTGTTCGCGTAATAATATCGAACGCGATCGAGATTGCTTTCGCGTCAGCGGCGGCGCTTTAATTAAACTACGAGCTGTTATATTGTTACCCCGAACAACAATAACAAGCGCGTCGTCGATAATACGACAATGCCGGAAGTAAATTGTACCGTATTGTAGATTCGCGAAAAAAGAAGCAGCTGAAATGAATTGTTGATTATCGCGGCTTAACAATTGAAGCTGATCTAAATAATTATCAAAATATCGATTACGTCTTCATTGTTCTTTACATCGAAGCCATTTTCCGTTACATTTTGCAATCGGAAAATAATTTCGTGACAGGCACAATTTTTTTTTTTCAAACGTTGGCGTTATTCGATAAGTGCAATTGAGTGTACGCCTTTTTTATATTAACATCGTCCAATTGTCGAATAAAGTAAACGAATGCTGTTGTTAAATAAAATCTTGTTCCCCTTGTGAGCTCCAGATTCGGAACATTCTCGGGGCGGCTCATAGTCGGACATCTAGTCAGCGAGTTAGACGAAATCCGAATAAGAAGAGAGCGAGCGACGCGGAGAGAGCGGAGTCGCAGGATCCGCGGATATAACAGCGCTCTCCCGGTTACGGCGGGGGTGTGTCCGGGACAAGAAACGGGCGGGCTCGGTCTCGCGTTGCTGAGCTGGCTCACTCGCATCGCTCGCTAACATTGTTCCCCTTTATTTGATTACAGAGCATTCCTATATACCGGCTTCCGTCGAAGCGGATCCTTCTTTCCTGGCAGCCGCGGCTGCGTCGCATCGGCGTAGTGCGTCGCTCGAGCTAAAACCGGCGAGCCTCTCGAACAAAGGCATTCAGATTCGGACGGGTAAAAAGCGACGTTTCGCCAGGGCTGGGGAATCGCGTCGGGAAAAAATCGTCCTCCCGATGTGACGTCGCGTTGGTACAATGGCTCTACGGGGAAAACTTCCCCGATACCCGATACAAACATCATCGTGCTTTTCCGAGCATTTCAGACGTCTTCCCCAACAACTCTCCTCGACTATTCGAAAATTCTTGCTGCTTTTCCGAATATACCTCTACTTTCTCCGAACATCTCTTCCGCTTCCCGAGCATTTACCCAATGTTTCCAAACATCCCTCTTCTTCCGAACATCCGCACCGTGTTTCTATACGTACCTTCCATCTTTCGTAAAACTTCTCTCAATTTGCCAAGCATGCCATCGATATTCTCCGAATCTCCCCACAATTTCCTAATTACGATTTTCCGGCAAAGGGTGCCCACCCATGTAAAGCCGCGTTACAAGTCGTGAGTGTCCATTACGACACTGCGGTATGTACAAAGGGGGGATAAAAATACTTATCAGTCGGGGAGAAAGCGAATCGGCGCCTCGTGTACCTACACGTGCACGTTTCGTAATGCCGTTAGCGAGAAACGAGCTTCTATTCTACGGGGAGAACAGCGTATCCTTTCGCTTTATAAATGGAGCGTTGTAAGCATGCCCCACAGGAACATGGCCGGATTCGCTCGGCTAACAGATGAGGCATTAGGCATCGTAATGGCTCCATTCCCCGGAGAAGGGGCTCGAAATATTTCTACAAATCATTACTTTTAATTTGTTCGTCCCTTTTATCAAGACAAATGCTCGCCGACGACGCCTTACGCGAGGACGACGAGAGCGCGGTACACGCGGCTCGGGCCCGCGCGCGTGAGATCGCGCGAGCGGGAAAACATCGTTGGCGAGGCTCGCGTGATTTAAGGCGCAGTAAAGGGCAGATGGATTCGTCGGCCATAGTTCGGCACGGCGTTTAGTAGTTTTATTTACTGTTATTGAACGCGAAGAGCAGGTGAGCCGTAAATACACGAGGCTCAGACCCGGACACGAATCACGCGCTTATTCGGGAATTTCATTGATTAAGATGCTCGCGCCGCGAGTCTAACGATTTATGGTCTTGCCTGCGATGCTGGATTTAAAAAGCCGCAGGTTCGTAACGAATTTTTTTTATCAATTCTGCCAGTTATTTACGACGTTCGTCGGTCTTAGCATCTGCGAAGGTTTTATGTATGTATCTTCCCGGATTGTTACTCTTCAGTTTCGAGCAAATGTATAATTTAATTGGGTATCTTATTACCGTTAATAGTATTGATTACTGATTGTTGTTTAATTAATTATTGAATGACTCACTGACCTGTCTGTGCGCACTAAATTAGCAGTGAAAAGATGACTTCGTTATTTGTTGTAATGTTAATATTAACAGGGAGTTATATTTCAAGAACATTCCACATGTATTATAAACAGTTTTATGTTTAAATGATTGTTCACAAATGTCAAATATGGTTCTGCGATACTTTAGCACGTAGGTTTGACATGTTGATGGTAAAAGAGTGATGAGAATCAGCTTTTATCACAATACTTAATTCATACTTATTCCGTCTGAATAACCATTTAAATACGTGGAATATCGATGAAAATAATCAGAAGCGTAAAAAAACTGTCTTTTCAAGAACCAACAATGTTCAGAAAATTCTTACGTATCTCTTAAATCACTCGTTCCCTGAAAACACACCCTAAAAAGCTTCATTGACAAATTTGAATCATCCCAGTCCGGAAGACATTTCGGGTCGAATCCTAAAACGTTGAGAAAACGATTAATTATACGTTTCCCTAGTACTCAAGTTCCACTTCTCCTCTTCATCCCGTTATATTTATACTCTTATTATCGCCCCACAATGACATTTTGTCGAGCGACAAAACCAGTGAAAATGACTGAGGCGTCTCCATCGCGTGGGGCATTAGGAAGACGTTTTCAATTCACCGGGCGTTGAATGAGGCTCGTTGTCGCGTCGTGGACGGGAATCCGAAAAATTATGAATGTCCTAATCTGTGTTCGTAGCCGGTACCCGAGCTTCCGTAATAAGATATCCGGATAGAGATAGTCTGAAAAGTGATGGAGCCGGGATGGGGCAGGGGGAGCAGCTGGCCTCGCCGCGGGACGCCGCGTCGCGGCGGTGGGTCGCATTGGTCTCCGGCGCTTCTTCCAGCATCTCTCTCCTCCTTTCTCTCTCTTTCTCTCTCTTGCTTTCTCCTTTTCTCTCTCACGCACTCGCGCTCCTGGCTTCGAGGGGCGCAACAATAATTTTTCATGGTGCACCGAAAGAAAAAGGGAGTCTGCCATTCATTAGCCTCGGCTCGGTTGGTTCGCACGTTGTTGTTGTCGCTCGGATGCGTCTGCCTGTGACACCTCAATATAATAACCGACCGTACGGCCATGGCCCCGGTAGCGGGACCGACGATCTTGACCATACCTCAACGTCCATTGTGACCCTCTGATATTTCTGTTATTGCTGGATTAAACGCGACGCCCCGCTGGGCATTATACGCCGGTCCATAATGCCACGATATATAGACGCTACTGTCGAATGTTTTAGCTTCCTCCGGACCCGCCGTGTTTAGCCAACAGCCTCATCTGCCTGTTCTCCCGTCGTTCCGGGGCTGCGCCAAACTGGCTTCGTCACTTTTTTTTACCAATCGCTTCGCTTAACGATCGAAAATGCTGGAAAAGTGGGGTTTGTTCTTTTCCAGTCTCCTCCGGTGCCAAACCGAGGACCCAACCTGGGGCCGTTCCATTCCAATGACGCTAATTACGGCATGAACTTTGTTCTCGATGTAGCGAATGATCGATCGAACACCCGCGAATGATCGTGATTTGTGTCAGGGGAAGCCCTGAAAAGCTCTGCGTTGACGGTGGGAGATGGGGAGGGGAGATGGGGCACGAATACAAATGTTTTGCAAAACATCTTGGTTGCAAAAGCATCGGAGCGGGACACGGCGAGGCTGGAGAAAGAGGGAGGACGCAGCAGCCGGGGTATAAAGTCACTGGGATACCCCGTGGCGTACCATCCGGTAACTCGACACCGTCGTTTGTACGCGGGTACGAGTCAAGTATGAATAACGCGTGTACGACAATGGCAAGTCCCACACAGCGTATAGCGCACGCCGTTGTCCCTGGCATCAGATAGATCTGCCACGGCGGTGTGACATTAGATACCATTTAAGGATTAATATAGCCATAAATAAAGTTGACTGGCGGGCCTCGTGGCCTGGTGGGATAAAAGCCACGGATCCCCCAACGGCTGGTTACGTCGCTTCGTACTATGCGGTCGCGCTCTCGAATCTCGCGCTAATTTCGATCCACCGTTTCCGCAGATTTCCGGGTCCAGGGTGGGGCCACGCCGATCTTTTATTCCGGTCTGGTAACTGCGACAAATTTCCACGTGGCCGTTGGACCGTGATTGGCCCTGGTAACAGCGGGGCAGGATGTTGCCCCTTATTCCAGCGAAACGTCTCGTCTCACAGGAAGTTTCGCTCGAGATTACGTAGCGTCGAATATAATATTCACAGTTTGTACGTACAGAAACGAGACGCCGTTTAACACGCCGATAATATAATAAGAAAGGCGCGCTCGCGCGAAAGGGAGGGCATAAAACACAGCTGCCGCCGCGCAATCAACACCTCCATGGCTTATATCTGGTACGCGGGCGCGCACACGCCCGTGCCGCGACGCGTCCGTACGTATATTCCGGGAAAGCGAATAATTTCATTCATGCAAACGCGGCGCCAAACACGCTCCGTATGCCACGGGTGGCACGACTGCTATTGTTACTGCCGAATAACTACCAGTCCGCTCACCCGCCCGCGCCCCCGTCCTCCGCGTATTCGCCAGTCGGCACGTTCCATCCGCCCGAATTCCCGCTACTAGATGAGCGAGCCGAAACAATGAAAAAACGAGCAAATCTCCCGCAAGGGCCGCTTATACTTATATCCGGCTACGGCGCCGTTTTTCTCCCTTTTTTCCACCGTCACGCCTGACATCCGCGAGCCTCACGCGAAATTCTATTTTCAACGCGCGGCGAAACCCCCGATGACAGTCTGGCCGGCTTTTCGACGGGCAGAACCGTCGCCCGGGATTTTCATATTTTCTTTGCCGCCCCAAGCACGGCGGGAGGACGCGAAATTACGCATATCCCTCCGCGCTCTCAAACGCCCCGGCGGGGACGGCCATAAGCAAAACACTTGTCGCCAAGAGTCACGACTACTCGGGTCTAATTTCATTGCGGAAAGTTGTCGCTTGAATAATTAAAGTGCGCGCGCTACACGCGAGTTTTTCCTACGAATTTGCATAAGGCGATGACTGTCTTACGCACACACGCGTACTTCGCACGAACACAGACGTTCTAAGGGACGCTATCCGAGCTGGTACTTCGTCGGTAATATTCCAACTGCTTTCTTGCTTAAAGGCCGAAATGAGACGCGTGGACGGACTGGATTGTTTAATTGAAATGTGCCGGGAAAAAAAGTTTATTATTAACTTACATCTTAAGTGTTGAAAAAACTAATTGCTGTTTTTAATTATGTTAAACATTTGTGAAATGTTACTTATTTTATGTGATGTTAAAATACAACTTTGGAAGTAATTTGTTCATCTTAGAATACATAATGCAATAATTAGAAAAAGAATTGTTAATCGTAAGCACCTAAAAGTATTCTCTGCCTCGCTTACACATAAACCGTAACAAATCAAAGTTTGACAGGAACGTATAAATAAGCATAAAACATAAACCTATATAAAATGATTAATTAATAGATAAGATTGACGTTTATTGGAGGGTTCACTGATGCGTCCAGTCACGTTCAATAGTGACAGGGAAAAGGACGGTGTAGGAACATTTACCAAATCATCGTCATGATGAACATCGCGTGATTCGCCTCTAATCAAATAAAATTATTACCGTCATCAAGTCTAGTGTTACGATTCGCGGATAATCCTAAATATAAACACTATTCACGTTTATCTTTCATTAAGGTGATGCAGTGGAAGTAGTTCGAACAATGGAAAATACAATTGTACAGACATAACAAAAAAGACGCACATGTGAATGGAGTAATAATTGAATTAAATTGATAATTAATTTTTTAATTAACCAATGTCATAAACAAGTAGTGTACCATTTTCTCCCAATATTAGTATAATATTTAAATATTATTATCGCGTTATTTTATTATGCAATTGCCATAAGCGAAAAGTAAACATTTCACTTGGAGTATGAAATTCATCCACCTCAACGTGCAATTTATCAGCTGCGATCAGTCGTTCGAGACCTGCCATATAATTCTGTTCAATCCGCCGAATCGGAAAGACATCGATACCGAAAACAATTACTTTGCGGTAGATTCAATCAGCGGGTCGATTCGCAAATACGCATGGCCGATATTCGCGCATTCGATGTTGTTTATGCGGAACGGAATGTTCGGCATTGAGGGAGCGCGGGGGGATGTGGATACGCAGCGTTGGAGAAAAGACGCGGTAGAAGTGTGGGCAGGCCGGGCGCAGTCGAATAATCCCCGAGTGATGGATTGCTGCAACTAAGCGCTAAGTAGAATGAATATAAAATTAAATACTGTGTTATTGTCCGGGGTAATTGGCCATCTGTGACTACTCGGCCAGAACAGCCGGCCATCTCGGACGTCCAGGCGCGTGTTTAATACCCGCGTTTATTTCCCGCTTTTATTCCCACTGCCGCATCGACGTCTCGCCGCCTCGCACGACGTTCGCATTTTCATCGGCGAGCGCGTGAAATAATCATTACGGTTTTAATGGGCGACGCGGCGAAGATTCGAACGAGTCAACAAAGTGGCGTTTTCCGAGTGTATTGGACGCATTAGCGGGCGGCCGTAAAAGTGACGTAAAGCCCGCCTTATCCGATTGTTTTTTCATCGAATAATCGTGGAGGACCAATTACATTAATTCGCATTACCGCTATGCTCGTCGTCGAGCGACGGTTGGGATGAGTCAACGTTACGTCCGGCACTAAATGGCAACGGAATACCGATATAGGCTCCGGGACTGACGGTTTTATCGGTGTCTTTCACAATATTGGACCGTGCCAATGTCTCCTTTTATCGCGCTCACGACGGCTGGCACCCATTAGATAATGAGACCAGGGCCATTAATAGCCGATATTTATCGATGCATATTGCTCCCAGTTGGCGCGGAATTGCCCAACAAACGCCGGCCACCGGAGGACGCGACATCTGGGAGAAACTTCGCCGGCGAAAAGTGACGGTCGCAGTAACGAATTCGGTGGAAAGCGTAATCAATTACGGCGAGTGTCGAACGAGCAGCCCGGCCCGTAAATTAGGCCGGCGTTTATGGCGAGGCTGGTCGATCCGATGCGCGGTGTCGATCGCCGACATTATCGCCCATAAATGCTTCGCGTTTTAATTTCATTGCGTCGAACGCGGGCACGATAGTACTTTGCTCCCGACACGCGTACCAACATCCGGCCACGGCTTTTTTTAATCGCGACACGCAGCGCCGGCACTCGGACATTCGTGCCGAGTGTTCGGGCACAAGAGCCTGCTAACAGCTTTTTAAGTAAATAATAATCTGTATACCTGGTCTCGAACACAGGCGAACACACTCGTTCGGGCGATAGCGCCGAGTGGCCAACCAATTCAGCTCGTTAGAGCCACGAAACCATTAGCTTATCTGTTGCCAGGGTACCTACTTTGCCGGTATGCCGGTAGCCGCATGATACACATAACCTGATTACTCGCCCTGCGTCACAAAACTATTCGCCAACTGTAGCGATCGCGCAGTGTCTTGCATAGGCTTGGGGATTCGACGAAACTTTATAACGACAGTTCGAATGGGATCTTCTATTCGGCCGAATTAATGAAAAAATGCCGTCCACTGCCATTTTCCACGTTTCGTCATTCGATGTTGCAACGATCCGAGTGAGAGAAGAATAATTAAATTCTAGCAGAACAAAAATGGCGCATGGTATCAGTTTTTATATTATATATCCGAGCATCACGCGGTCGAAAAACGTTTTGAATCCTTTTTTTTATATTGTCATTTGATGTGGTGTAAAATAAGTGACAGTTGGTATCGCTTTTTGGAATTTTCTAACATTTCAAAACATCACGTGGAATTTGTTCTAAATTTTGTTCAGGATTGACTTTTCTAATCTTCGCTCAAGTTTTACGAGTAAAAGATTACAGATAGGGAAAATATACGGTAGAATAGAAAGGAGACAAACTTTGTATAATCGATTATCTCGAAATTTCACATCTCGGCCATGTCCGCACGATATTTCCAGAAGCGGACACGGAAAAAGCAGATCGGTAACTGTTATCACGTTACTTCCATCAGCTTAGCATGTAAAATAATAGTCATTACCACTTTTAATCCACGTGAATGTACATGTTCCTTTAATGTTTTAATCAGAAACTTCTCGTAAAATTTAATTACGGTATAATCAGCGATGGTAGAATTACCGTTTCTGTCCCGAGGAGAACGTCGGGTATCGCTGCCTCACATGGCTATTCAGGGCGGGAAAATGTCGAAAATTTAATTGCCACGCAATTCAGTAATTGTTACTGCACCGTTAAACACATTTTATAAATATTTTTCATACTGAAATATCTAACAGTGTATAAAAAGAAAATTATGAAATTAAGTGCGTATATTGAATTTCAATATACATGTACATTTATCACCGTTCACAGTATACTTTCACTTATGCTTTTTACGACATTTGTCATTTTTACGAATCATTTATTAGTCGTAAACTGTACTTTATTAATAACGTATTTTAATAATTATACTATATTGATTTGCGAAACAGAAGTACAACGATGCGAAAAGGTAAATTCGAGAGTAGAAGAAATGGGTGTCTACTGTAACCAGTTATACACCTAACAAATAAAAAATGTTGCCAGTAGCTACGTAACGGTTTGCCAAAAATGCTAAATATTCGAGTGATAAAAACAGATTTTATAATTAGGCCGTTTAGCAAAATTTATTTAAATGAGAGTAATTCGTATTCGTATCACCGAGCAATATCAATTTTGAAATTAATCTTCTCTCGGTTCTCCCATTTCCTCGAATTTACGGCCAAAAGTGAAACATTTGTTATAAACATATTCGCATCGACGGACATGAAAAGATCGTTTATAGAATGTAGATCTGTGTCGCCGCGTTATCGGCAGTTCCATTCAAACATCTCTTCATCCACTTTATCGTGTCATATGAGTTAACGGTTTTTTTTCAGAACATCGTCGCAGTCAATCGCCGTATTGTATTTCTATCTGGAAACACGTAGCTGGAAGTCGAAGTGGCGAGAGGTCAATTGATCGAGTACGCGGAATCCATTAGACCGGAAGGCAGTAAGATAATTAATTAACGACGTTTCATACGACGTTGGGCTTATCCAGTGTCAGGTCGAACAACGGCGAAGCTGATCGCGATCCTTCGCCCGACTCCGCATCCGCCGTCTCCGGCCGGTGATAACAGACCGCGCGTTTCGATTACACGCTGGATCGTTGCTGACCGCCTCTCATTAATATCCATTTTCCAGGCCGATGGAGGTGGGGGAAGGGTCGAAAAACCCAGCCTCACGCGTCATTTATCTCGGCCTCGTTTCTACCGCATCGATGCCAATTGTGTTCCGCGCCGAGTTCCGCTTTTCCGGGTTATACGTTCGCGCCTCGGAAATTAGCCGTTGTTTCTATTGGGGAGCAACGATTTTGCTGAACTGAGTATTCGAATATGGATCATGTTCGCACGTGGTTGGCTTTTGGACAAGTGTCTTATTCTGACGCGGACGATGTCTGTGTACAAATGGCGTTTGGATATTGTTCACATAGGAGAGAAGTGATGTTTGGATAATGATGATATTTTTATAACATCCGGATAATGAGGATGTTCGCTCGCGAATATCGTTCTGATAAGTTTGTCAATAATATTCTCCTATAAACAATTTTCGGATAATGTTTTTGGATAATGGTACAGTTCATACGTGAATTGTATTTTGATAAATACATCACTCAAGTGCGCATAATACTCGGTTAATTGATGAAGACATCCGTCTGAATACTTCACCAAGAGACGAGCAAAGACGCCGCGAAACGCGTCGAACCGTACCGACGGTAAGTGACGTTATTTCACAGTGCGAGAAAACGTGATAAGTCACGGCGCGGAGAAAACGCGGTACCGGGAGCGGATGTCTCTACCCGCGCAGAGGCGGGAAAAGATCGCGTCTATCATCCAGCCCCGCGGGATGGTCGGCGTCCCGGTGGCGTGCGGTCACTTCCGTTTCTCCCTCAGCCCGGCTTTCCCAGCGCGCATCGCCCGTTCCTCATCCCGCCGTCAAACCGCAGTTCGCGGCGTGCCCACACCTTCGGCCTCATCTCCGATGATTAACGGCCCCCGGGAGTCCGTCCTCCGTCTATTATCTTCCGCTTGCTACCCCGGTTATATCTACTTGCTCCCGTGACGTGGCATTATCAGTAGGAAAAAATGACGTCGTGGATGGTAAACCCGGCGACGTTTGTCTCCGTGTTGATTAAAAATCGAACCGACCGTTCCGTCCCATGGTCGCCGATGACGGAGCTGCGACCATTCCCGGAACCGATTCGTCCGTCTGTGTCCCATTACGCGTCACAACACGTGTTCACCTCGGATGAACATTAGTGGCTCGTACTCCGGCTTACAAGATGTTTTCGTAAATGTGAAAATGTAACCATCGATTTTCACATCTCCGGCCACATGCGCCGGATGCGGCCGAGGAAAATAGACCGCGTCGAGCGACAAGTGTCGAAAGAGGAAGCGTCGTTGACGGGCGATCCGTTAATTACATGACGAATGTGCCAAGCCCTCCCCCACCCCCCGCATCACGTTACTTTCTTCACTGACACGCGTGACAGCGTTTTAATTAAGTCCGCCCCCGAGCTGGATTCGTATATTTCACGCGCCAAGATTAAAA
>JABFPT010004238.1:0-12028 GCA_022817245.1 Nixonia krombeini
TAAATATAACGATTCATTCATATTTATCAAATAATGTAATGTTGCCGTTAAATAAGTGATTAAAGTTAAATAATGTGATTAGACTGTTATTTATTAAATTAATTTTACAATTTCTGATTTTTTAAATAAGAAAGCAAATCGTAAAACATCGAACTTCCAACATTGACCATTTCGAAAGAATTGTTACTGAGCAACCGAGTTGTACCATTACTTTCATAAATCGCACAAACAAAGTTATAGCTTGCAAAAGGAACGAGAAACATTTATTTGGTATAGTTTACTTTTAATTGAGTTCGTAATATTATACGAGGAAAATAAAGTTCAACGTAATTTATGATAACTGTTAGATTGAACTATTCATTAAAAAGCTAATGAACATGTAAGAAATATCAATTATATGACAAAGCTATATATAATTAGACGATCGTATCTGATAGAATGTATAAGGGGATAATTTTAATTACAACGCGGGCTTAATACTTCCGACTTTGATTAACCGCATGACATTACTTACCATCTTCGCGATTCGTCCAATTATTCAAAGTACGAATCGATAACAGAAACGCTGACAAATTGCCTTTACTGCCGTGTGTAATAAACGTTGCGTTCGAATTTAAAAGTAGTTATCGAGTCCATAAAGATGCGAGTCGAAACAACCGTTACTAAAACGAGCGGAAACATGCGACTGACACGAATAAAATCAACGGTAACTGCTAGTGAATATGGCAATCGGAAAAATGCATGTGAAACATCTGATTTAGCGTAACGATCGCGATCTTCGGAAGAACTGTAACAAATCACAACTGAGAAAGTACATGTTTGCATTCGAACTATAAAATAGCGTTTTCGATGGTGCTGCGTTGCGCGATAAAACAGTGATAAATATCCCGAAATTTACCACTCTCTCGTGCAGTAAACAGTGCAAAAGCGATCGTACTTCATCGATGCTAATAAAATGAAATTACAAAGAGCAATTAAAGCTAGTCTAGACTGAGGCACAAATAACGGCTAAGTTGACAAAAATATCTGTTGCTGTTATACAGTAAACCTGGAATAATGTTGTATTACACTTAAGAAGGCGTTTCCTTGAAACCGTTTCATATTATTCTTCCGCGACTGTGACAAAACGAAGTGTGCAGTGCCTCGGAGGCAAAGTGTCTCTTGAAATGTCATTTGCAGTATTTACCTCGGCTTTCTTAAATGATAGTTTCCATAATATTCATTCTCTTCGTTCCTCTACTCATCACTTTCCGACTCGCAGCTTAAAGTGCCACCTTCCCGCGAGCGATTCCGAAATTGTTGAGAGAAACGATCTCCAACTCCGACTGTCAATTTGACCGCAACAACATGAGGGTTCGAAAACGGAATTTTTGAATCGCAGGTCTTTCGGGTCAGGTGGCAAGTGTAGTTGTCGACGAGGAGAAGATAATGATGTGTACCCGCGGGCATGTTGATGAAACTTAACGTTTAATCCTGCGTTATTCCAGCAGCAAGCGAAGACCGGGCTTGCTGGTACAGGTCGAACAAATATTTGCTCGAAATGTAAAGAACGAGAGGCAAATGATGGATGAGGAGTGGTAAACGAAGGGAGAGAGTGAAAACAGAGGAGGGGGTGGAGTAGGAGGAGGAGGAGGACGTTGAGGAAGATACGGTGACGAAGAAAGGGGTGGAGGGGAAGGAGAAGAAGGGGCGGAGGTTTATTTTCTTCTTCATCCAACGTTTCCTTCGTTGCTTGCAGATATACAAGAAGGCGGAAGGGCCGTTGCTACGATGATGAGATTCTTGAGAATTAGCCGGATCGTATCGAAGCTTTTTTGCCTGAGGGCGATGGTCCTCATCATCGTCCTTGGCGAATCGGCATTCGTCTCGGCCGTCTCGGAACCGTCCGGTGTTTCCGGCCCTGACTACACCGGACCATCCGCCGGATCGGACGAGTGCGATCCGGAAATGGTGGGCTTCGAGTTGGTGACTGGCTACGTTTTCACGGCACCTACGAACATGCTGGAGTCCATACCTGGCAGCCTCATGCTCACAGACTGCCTGGAGACTTGTCAGGCGAACGACTCCTGCCAGGCGGTCAACTATGAGACCGGTCTATGCGTCCTCTTCAGCTCCAACGCCGACAGCAATCCCGGTAAGTCGATTACCCTACCTTCTCACAATGACTAATTCTTCATGCCCCAGCCCGCGCATCCTCGTATTCGAACATCCGAGTTGCACGATCAAAATCTATTTAGGTACTGCGCGCGAATGCTCTTCCGCGAGGCAACTTTGCCACTTCCTGGATGCTTCGGCTTTCTGATAGTATATAATTGAAATGCCCGAGACGTCGAGGGAGTAGTTCGCATACACAGCGATTCTGACGTACGTGTGAATGGAAGTGCGGAAGTAAATTTGTTTAATGCAGGCACGAGGGTTGCACCCACATTTGGATACCTTTTTGCTTTCATGTCTTTCGTGCAAATCGAGGGAGCTGCCTGAAAAGGACGGCCTCTTCTCTGCACGCAATTATTATCGGACCAATGTTTTCATCGAAAAAACGTGTACCTCATTTGAAGCAATTACCGCATGCCCTAATGACACTCGTGAATATGATATCTCAATGAAAAGATTGTCTTTTTCGTAATATCAATTATTTTCGTAAAATATACGTTTCATTCTATGACGTACAATTAAGAAAAAGGTTTCTTTTTATTTTAAATTATGTACTTAAAGAGCAGAAATTTGCTGCATAAATTATTAAATCTATTTGAATTTCTGTAACCAATGTCACAAAAGAAAACGAATAAGACATTATTTTCTCCGGTTGTTTGGCGTAAATAAGGTTATTTCTTTTTCAACATTTTCATTTCTGGTAATCAAATGAGGGTAATAAAAAAAAGAGAGGGAATGGAAGGAAAACAATATGCTAAATGCGACTGGGAAGTTTGCGAGGAAGAAACGCTGATTTCTCGTCTCGGAGCCTGGAAAATAATGTTAAAAGTCCCGGTCTTCGAACGAGATCTGCATTCCGTAAACCTGAGTATAAACAAACAGTTAAGAACCTTAACGAAGTACACGTGGACTCCTGACAGGCGGTCGTGCTACAGCGTCAAACGAAGAGCTTTCGTTTTTGTTATCCGGCTACGCGTCATGAGCGAGCGCGAGTTTTCTATTCAGTTTTCCCGAACAACGGTAAAATGAGGCGCTGCTCGACGAAAGACTTTACCAAAGTCCATTTCAATTTTTCGTCAAGTTGAAAAATCGCAATCGCGGGACATGCAAACTTCAAACAACGCCCGAATATAAACTACACTCCGATAGTAAATATAACAAAAATAGAGTTTACGAAAGAACAGAAAAACGAGACGTGCAAAAGGATTTACTTATCCCCTTCTGCATTTTCAGAAAAATATTATTTTATTAACGCGGTGAGTTAATATCATCTTTTCTTCCGTGTATGGGCAATGAATGAATGACGCAAATTTACATATCCATTTGCATGATTAACTTATTTGCGAGCGAGAGAGATGTTTTTGTACGCGAATTGTCACGTCGTAAGTGCAGAAGGGCGTTGGTTGAAGGAAATTCCGTAGCGGAGGCCGTGCAGAGGCTCCTTAACTAGGGTCACCTAGTATTAAGGACCGGTATTTCAGTTAACTCTCGGTTGTTGAAGTCGTAAATCACAGTGTCAGCAGTGCCGCCTGGATATGAAAGTGCATCCACACCTACTACGCCAACAAATTGCGAATATAAATCTTTTTAAGCCTTGCCAGTCAATAGAAGGTCAATGAACAGACTTTGCGAGACGGGTTGAGGAATCGTAATCACTTAACGAACGACTTGGACAAGTGAAAATCATAGGCGGAAAGAGGATCCCATATATTACAATGATCTCGGAAATAACTTGCTGACAATCGTGAAATAGCGATCATTAATTATGCCCCGGATCTATCGATAAATCAGCGAGAGCCGACGGTCTCGTATCCGCGTCTGCGGAACGCATCAAAAGCGACACATCGCGAAAAAGATAATTAAATCCGGCCGCCGTTAATCGAGGTATATGAATTTACAAAGTAAGTTCCAACGATGTGTCGGAGTTAAGGATGAGGACTGCACAGTATCTGTGGCTGCGCGTCTCGACGACATAGTCCAACCATAATGTGGTGCAATCGCTGCAAGCATATAGAAATGGAAACACTCAGCCTGCTCTTTAGTTGTATTAGCTTACCGGTTGACTAGACGCTACCGCATGTACTTACCTACATACTCCAGCGTGTAATGTCATTTTCAATGATAATGCGCCATTGTTTTGCGTATACCTACCTACCTTAGGGATTTCTGTCGTTTAGCCCCTTATCTTTAGTTGCTCGTTGAATAAAACGATATTGTTGCCTGCGCGAGTTGAGAAGAGCAAACGAAATTTAGTTTAGTACGATCGAAATGTTATCACCAGCCGGATTTTACCTGAGCCAATTAACATGAGTAGACGAGAGATAAAGCGAAGGCTTTGTCCGTCAAAGTGGCGGATAGATACGAAAACAGGTACCGGCATTCGACGAAGAAATGGATGTAAAGTGTTTATAAATGGATTACCTGGGAAGCGATACATCTCAGACATCAATTTTTCGTCTGCAAAAGAAACAGCTCCTGAAATCTTTTGCATAACGACCCGTCTGCCCTAGTCCGATGGTGAAGTTGTAAGGATCACGTGCATTGTCAGCGAGAGCTCCTGCTTGCCGTCTCATGAATAATGGAACACCGGTATAAGTAAGTGTAATGAGAAACGCACTAATTGAATCTTCCGGAGCGTAATTAATACAAACTATACATCCATAGCATTCCGCGGGTCAGACGCATTAATTAAAACTACCGACCGCTCGATACGCCCCGAAGCGGGAAACTATGTATCAGGCTTTTCCGACACCTGATCCGTCATCGCGGTCTTTTACTTTCATCACCTTCCCGAACAGCCGAGTCACGATCACGACACTTTTGCCGTTAGATTCCGAGATCGTCACCTCGGCAATGACCTCGGTGTGAACGTACATCATCTGTCTCCGGCGGACCTCGCGTCTAACTGTTCGCTAAATGACGTGACGAAAGAATAGTGAGAAATACGGCTCGCCATTTGTTTCGCAGGAACTTATTTTCCCGTACAGAGCCGCACAACCACGCACCCACGCAAACGGGAGTTCAGGATTTCGAAGACGGATCGAGGGAGATTTCGAGGACAATCGTGTCTCTCCGGGAGTGTTTCGTGGATGGTGCCGGTGAGGCGACTATTCAGTCAAAGCGTTGAAAATTGGAATAAAAACGATCGGAGGATCGTGCCATTTGTCACAGTTCGACGAACCGGATGAAACCGTTCGTCTTGTCGGATGACGGACCTAATGCTATACCGCTGGCATTTCTTCGCCAATTCCTCGTATGTCCTCCTTTCCGTATGACGAAGCGCGCGGAAATACGGTTTCCGAGCGGGGCTGAAATTCGATCGAATGTCGCCCGATTACGTAGATTTTCCGTCACGATTGATCTGCCGCGTGATAAGCAAAGCGCGACATGGCGCGTTCAAATGTAGCGTGAAGTTTCAGGCGTCGTTATGGGCAGGAGTATTGTGTTTCCGACCGAACCGGCATATCGTGGGCTAAAAAGCTGTAACGACGATTATCGGTCGAAAAACGGTCCGATCGTTCACGGTTTGATCGCCGCCTGCAGGAATTTCCTGCGCCGGTGGGTCCCTCTGACCGGCTGCGGACACCTTCAAAAAGTCGGGCCGTAAATTGCACTTTTGTCACGATGCCGCGACGAATAACAGCGGTCGAACGTAAGAACGTGCCGAGATCGTGATCGACGTGGGATGACGGCGATGCATCACGATCTCGAAAGTTTTGCCGGACCCGTTAGTCGATGATAGTATCGTCTTTGCAGTGACCAATCTCCCTGACCTCTGCTTAACCCTGTATTTTATGTCTTCTCATTATTTTAGCATCTCTTCATTCCCCTTTCTCTCAATCGTGCCTCTTTCCTCGGCTACGAGATATCGGCCTCTCTCACGAGGAAGAGCCATTTGGCATTCGAGATACGGTCAAGCAACGATAATTAGTCCGGTTGACACCCACTTGAACGGTGCCTCGGAGGAAGCGGATCGGCGAGTGCACGGTCCGCGGGTCACGCTGACGTAAGAGGCACTTTGTTGCAATTAAAAGTCGCCTTGTTTTATCGCGGTCCTTGCTTACCCGAAGACATTAGCGGTCTCCGCTTATATGTAGGTTGCCGCGTGAAAAGTCCAGCGGATATAACGGGTCCGTCGCGTTTTTGCCTCCGCCTCGCCACGCGGGGACACCTATTCCGCCTGCGACAAAAACTCGACTCAATTTATCGCGACTTTGCTTTCGCGGACAACGTTTCAACGCTGGAAATATTCATCCGCCGATCCAAGATAAAAGTTTCCGCGGTTTCTACCGCTGACCGGTCGGAGAGTCGTTTGGCATCATCGAAATTCCCGACTCCCCTTTATGGTTGCTGAACATTTCATAACAATCGCTTAAAAGTTGGCGGTGCCGTTCGAACTGCCGTGAGAAGTTTTTAATGACCGTAGGTCTCGATTAGTCGTGTTTTCGAATGAAAATTGCACACGCCACCTTAACTCAAAATTTAATAACCAGAAGTGAACTCCGCGTCTTTGCACAGAGGAGCTGCCTTCTCGCGGAATGAAAAATAAATGAAAGCGTTCGGTTCCGCACAGCAGCGCTCCGGCTTCCCGGTAAACGACCCTTCTCCGACATCTTTTATGATGGCTTTTTGATTAGCACGCTGCCTGAGTTTCGCGTCGCCCGCCGTCGTTTGATCAATTTTGCAATATTTCTAACAAATCTCTACTTCTCGTCTATCCTCTGTATCGAACGGTCCACGGCAACGCACCTGCGGACGTCGTATGCACCGTATGTCCAATCGCGCATAACGGAAGTGGATATCGTTATTTCGATACCTATAACCGCGATAGCGCGTAAACTGTGCTATCGAAGAGCAGAGATAACACGCTAAAGTTTGTTGCGTATTTTGATGAAGAGTATGCAGAGCGTAGATATCCAGCACCGATATCAAGTTCGTATTCCGTCTGAAGGTTTCGAACCGTGCAACACTTGTTTTGCGCCTCAGGTGGAATTCCGCGAGGAATATGAGACTTTGCGGAGCTTAAGAGAAAATGAGCATCGGAAAAAGAATGAGAGAGAGGGAGACGGAGGGACAGAGAGTGTGTCTTCTGTAAATGCGGGACTGACTCGAGATTTATAGGAGATTGCTTTGATTAATCGCGTCGTGCTGAGCCAAGTCAATACGTTTCGTTAAGAAGAAATCGAGCTGAATCCGCTGCCGAGCACTATTTACCTATCGGAATGCTTCGATGATTCAAAGCACCCTACGTGACTGAGTATACGGCGAAACGGGGTTTTATTAGCACCTAATAAGGTGGCCTTACTTCTTCCTCGAATTCCATTAATCGCCACGATATCTTTCCTACGATTCGTCATAATACTGTCAATTAAGATCATGTTCGCAATTTTTACCATTCGTACATTTTTCCTGAAGTGACATTGGAAGTATCGGAAGACAACTTTAGCAATGAAATATTTTACGTAAAAAATCGTTAACTCTCCATGCGCTATGCGATGTTCGCGTATCTGCGATTAATTAGTTACTTATTAGTCAGGTATTTCCACATTTTTATACAATTATGTGTGCATCACTCGTTGCATTACGGAAATTCAATTCGTCTAGAATTAATACAATTTTTACGAACCTGTCAGAAAATTGAGCTGATATTAACCCGAAGATAAGCTTGTAAAATAACGGTTCATGATTGCTTCGTCAGAGAAAAGTATTTGGAATTGTGAGAGTTAGTGGCTTCAACTTGTAGGCATACTAATAAATATAAATATACAAACCAGTTTGCACAGAAGAATGGGAGACTGTGGGAAAAGGTAGTAAAAGACGCAAACAAACCCGCCGGAACGAACTAGACGCGCAATTTTTCACTGGTTCATTGTCCCGTACGTCTGTGATGAAAAATCTTTTATATAAAACGATATGATGTACAGCCGGTGTGTTTTCACGAAATTTTAATGGTTTTGTGCCGTGAATGGAGTCTTCCATTTTGCGTTAACCAATGGTGTTTTGTCATTCACTGTGGTGCTTTGCGTAATCGACACTAACGAGCCTGTCAGATGATAGGGAAATGAGAAGAAGTAATTTTGCTACTAACAAAGGAATACTTTTTAAAGCGCGGAAAATAAAGCATGAAAAATGATAAGATGCTCATGATAAATAAAGAATGTTGCGAAGTTGAAAGGTCATGTGTAGCAGTACAATTAATGACGGCAGAAGCACGATTTTTAACAAGGACGGTTTTCTAATTACTGCGAGCTTCAATTCATTTTTCGTGAAAATGCGGTGTGCCGAGGAATTTTTGCCATGTTCGCCAGCGTTAATTAACAACGTTAATTTCCACTTTTAAACATGTGTTTTGGAGAGATTAAATCGAGCGTAGTGCAAATATATTTCGCAATTCTCATCTAAATCGGTCATGAAGAGACAGCATGTTATACAATTAATGGAAATGTATTAATTAAGAAGGCGACGAAGCTTTTTAACGTGGCACACGAATGACCAGTACTTTTAACCTGCTCCTTTTAAATTCATGACACTGCGAAAACCAGTCTGGACGCAACCCAACATACTCGTATGCGGTTGACACATTTTTGTTGTCCTTGTTATCGCTATTATACTGTTGCACCGACGACATTTTCTTGCCGAACAACTTCTTCCAAGTAACAGTAAACACATTCGCGTCTCACCGTGTATATTAGATTGAACAATAAACGACATTTAATAAGTGAAATATTGGTAGCGCGGGTAATGAATTACGCAAACGAATTCCGTTCGAACGTATCGCTTCCTACGTTCCGAAGATGTGTAATGAAGTTTTACATTGTCTTTACGACGCTAGTAATCTTCCGCGGAAAAATAGTTACGTGCAATTTATACACAGTATCTTGTGTATGAAAACGACCACGTATAATTTACATATAGATTATATATGCGTATTTGCATTAATGGGATACCTGTTATACAGAAGGAGGGGAAAAATAAGTTATGGTATAAATAGGAATAAAATATTTATACGCGCAAAGTAACATTTGTTTGACATTATTAAACATGTTTGCCACGAATAAATAGACGCTGACCGTGCATAACTGTATTACACGAGCCCAGTAGCGAAACATATGTACCGGGGAAGCGGCAAATTAGCAATTTTATTAGCACCTTGACAATCTTGGTTTTTTCCGTGGAGGCGAAGTGAAGCAGAAAAACGTCATTACAGAGTGTAGTCACGTAATAATTTAAAATACATGGTGACTGTAATTCGTGCATAATCACGTAGCTCGACACCGTGAAGTGACTCGTTAAAAAAATGCAAATGTGCCCGTTCGGATGTTGGGTCACGGAGCGTGGCCGCGGGTTTGGCAGGGCGCGCGCCCGCTAACGTGAGAATCGAGGTTGCGCGATTTGGAATGTCATCGTGTTTGTCGGCTAAGCCTAACATTTTTGTCCAATTTCTTATTCAGCGTCGTATCGACGGCGAGTAACGGGTCTTCCGGGCCGCTCGCATACCTCTGCCGGTGTCGCCGCGCGCGAGAGCATAAGGCCGCACGTGCATAACGCCTGAGACCGATGCATAATAACGATTTCCACGTGAAACGCGAAAGCCGCTCGCACGGCGAGCGGCCGTGGCCGTGGTCGCGTGTACCGGACGCGCCGATGTCCCCTAACGAACGATATTAGCATTTCCATGAGTCACAGGGAAGTGGCGCAGCATCTATGCTCGGTGAAAGGGGACGTGACCCGAGAGGGAAACGGCCAACGAATGCGAACACGGCGCAAACGCGCCGCGATGCAATTAGCACGCGATCGGCTGACGTTCGTCCGATTCCTCCTCGCTCCGGCCGGCTCCGCTCGTCCCTCCGCGCCTATACCCATACCCAGTCTCTTCTACCCATACGAACATACGTGCTCCTTCGTAATCGCGGAAGTGAGCGCTCGGGAATCTAAACTGCCCATCGCTAAAACGGTTAAACCGAATCTTTCGCGACCATTAGCACCTGTAGGGTCGACGTGCCATGCTTATATGGCTTCCGTTCCTACCCATTTGGTTACGCGCATGCACTGCCGCCCCGTAATGAACCGCGATACGCGAACACCACCCCCTCCTCTTCTCCCTCCTCTCCCTCTTCCCCCGTGTCACCAGGCGAAAACCGCTTGTCCACTCGCGCGTCACAGGGACGGTTTTTACACCGGGTCCACATGCTGCCAATGGGCCGCGCTGCCATCGTCGTAACCACTGAAATCGCGCGCGTCATCGCCTTAAAAATGTCAAACGGCCGCGGTCGTTCCACTTCCGCATGATACCTCGTGCGACGTTTCATTTAAAATAATTTGCTACCGTGATAAATGTCTCGCGACTATCACGTCAGTTATTGCACAATGGCAAGAAACGTGGAATTGCTTCGCGATGCGGTGTTACGTTTCCGAGGTACATAATCACAAGAATTAGATAAGCGCGAGCAATACGACAATGGCGTGCCGTAACGCGACACGAAATGGTAGCACTGACATATCTGGAGTGAGAATCTTTCGTGTTTACATGACGAAACGCGGCATTCCTCCTTTGTGTCCGCACGCGACGATCCGACCGAACTTACACACCTTACACTCTCTTGCCACAGCACTTCTGTTTCGATGCAACGCCATTGCGAATTCAGTGGTTCGTGCTCTTTCATTATGCATGAATATGCGTATAATTAGACGAGGAGGGAAATTAATTAACGGTGCGTGAATCCTTTGGCAGAACGTCAATGGTACTCAATGGAAAGCGTTATCTCGGCACGCGGCCAATAACCAAATAAATGATAATTCCCGGCGAGTAAATAATTTCGCATCAAGTTCCGGCAACGCTCGATTTTCTTTTCAGAAGAACTAATTCCCCGTCATGACGTTCGTACGCGACGGTACTGATGAATCCGTTCGAATGTAGTTAGCAATGTTCTAATCTGGAGCAATTCCCTGCAAGCCATCAACAAAGTTTTTCAATTTCGACCAACATATTTGAATTGACAGCCTTTTAGTCGGCGAGAAGTTTCCGCCGGGCGATTTTTATTCGGACACCTGTAGCCGGCTCCTTTTCTCTCCCGTTGACAGGCGTAAAAATAAGCAATTTCGCCGGCTTCGACGCAGATTATTCGCAATTAAATCGGATAATGAAATGTAGACGAGGCTGTCGGTGCGGAAGTTCCATTGTGCCGGCGAACGTCTTCATATCCCGGCGCGCACCCCTCCCCTTATCATTATATAAAGGGCTCCCGGTACAATACGGACTCTCCTGCGCGAACAAGATCTCTTTATCCGCGCGAGAGGCCTTTCTTGATCCGCGCTACCGGTCATATACCGCGCGCACGTGGATGCTGTGTATATAATAATGACAAATGCACCATTTACAGAAAGGCAGCCGTTGCACCGACCGCAAACACCGTTACACTGTAATACATTACGGTATGGTGTCCTCAGGGTCGTACCGTTCTCACAGAGCACTGTGATGTAAACGCTCGGTTCAAAGACAGCGTCGCATTATGACTTCCGATTCGAGGAGCCGCCGTTGCAAAAAGAACCGCGCCTGGAACCAGCTACGTTAATGTTTGTTTACGACGAGAAGAACCGCCGCGCCGACTTTTGCCGTTTTCATCGCGGCCGCGTGCACGGTGAAACGAATCGAATTACTTCGGAACGGCTGTTTACCGCCCTTTACATTTTTGTCACGCAAATTGCCTCTAATTTGGAAACGTGGAACGGCCGAAAAAGTTGAAAGTGCGTTTTGCAATTATTATTTCTGCAAAAGTGAGTGCATGAAATATGCAATTTTTCGAAATTATAACGGGAAATATTGTTCACAGTTTGTCGCGATGTATTTCGTCCGTGTGCGTATCAATTTGCAATG
>JABFPT010004243.1:1899-12014 GCA_022817245.1 Nixonia krombeini
CTATAAAAGAGATATAGTTATTTACTTAAATATACAGTCTTCATTAATAACAATAAATTTGTTCTCAACTAAATTTTATAGCTGACATAATCTCAATAGTCTAACTTCTTAAACGAACTTCAAATTTTCTCATTCTTTTTTTTTACTCGAACTGTATTCAGTACAATTTAAATGAGTTTTTAAAAAGGTATACTAATTTTTTGTTTAACTTTAATCCTCAATTTTTTATCTTTAATTAAACACCAGCTTTTGCTGCTTTATTTTTACCAATTAATTTCTACAATACAATAATTAATTAAAAATAAATTATTTGCATTTAGTCTTTATGATTATCTGAAAAAAAACTTTTCTTGATTCAGATCTAATTTGACACTCCATAAAAATATAGTTTGCTTCACCAATGGTTTTGAAACGGTGAGTCCGGTCGGTCGAGCATATTGCAACGAGACTCTGGTGAATTTTATCTTCAGTGAAAGATCCGAAAATGCACATAAAGCATGACATTGGTAAATCGTAACGCTTGATGTAAATCGGTCCCCTCGGTTGAAAATTCGCCGGGCGACAGGGATCGATGCTTCGAGCGAAGTATGTAAATGACGCGTACCACATTTCGGGCACTATTTTGATATCCAACGGAAGATAAGAGAAGAGACAAGAAATCTCATGAAACGCCATTGACGTTAATCTTTCGCTACGCGGATGCGACGTTTGCACAAATGTAAATGATGAAAGAAATGCGCAAAAAGTGCATTTTGATAATAAATGAGAACATTGTGTAAACCTTTGTGTGGACAACTTATAAAAGAAACAATTTTCTGAACTCGTTCTGTTTTATTATCTGGAAGGGGTTTTGTTACTGAATTTCGAAACACTTTAACTTGTTTTGAGTTATAACGCTTTTCTACTCCGACTCCAAACCTGTATTTATGGACGAGATAATCACATGTGCAATTAACATTTCGCAGGTTGGGGAATTATCCGCAACCTCGAGATAGTGACATAGCCGATCACATGGGTGATAATAAAATAGACGTGAATATTGTACATTCCACATTTCGTCACTTTGCAGTAATCTTCGCCGCATCGGTATTCTTCCGCTTGATGAAGTTATTGAACGATAAATACTGCGTGACACGTCTCAACGGAATAAAAGATGGCATTCCTGCACAACAGACTTTCTAAAATTTGACGAATTCCGACATTATTTTTACTTTCGAACACCTCGAAGGTGCTCGACCTCGCTACTGCACTTCGAGCCTTTGTGAAATTAACACTCTTTTTTTTTTAATTAAATAATAATTAAGGTTCTGGGTAGTTCACCAGAAGTCCTAGAATTTCTAACTAATTTTACAAAAAGTTTCGTGGAAATTTTTAGAAAAGATCGAAAAAATGCAGTACACCTTTTTCGAAAAAATGTTTTCGAACAGTTCCAAGCAGAACTGTAATAGATCAAGAAATAAGATAAATTAAAAGATAAGTAAGTAATAATAATAAAAATAATAAGCCAAAATAAGATAAGTGAATAAGAAAAGTTTCTTGTAAATTTTCCAAGATGTGGAGTAGATGTAATAGAAAAAAAATATTGATGGGGTTGCGGAGTGATCTATGAATTTCGCCATATAACTCTTTCTCACTGCGAAATTTTCAAATAAATGAGGCACCATCTTATTACAAGCATTGAGATCTATCTAACGAACGAACACTCGTCGTCCTGTACCACTAATACGGCTTTAATTACCATTATATTGGGGTGGCGAGAAAGTAATTTCGGTTTTTTCAGTTTCATTTCACACTAAAAACTGTCTTTTGTAATTTTTGGATGCAACTTAAATGTAAATAGTTATATCGATACTTATGATTCCAATTTTACAACTTTGATGCTCCGAAATTTGGAAAGTTAGACATAATTCTTTATAAAATCCTTCTACAACTATAGTCTATTTCAGAACTGTTGAAAATTATAATTATTTCTTTAATTTTCAAAAAAGGAGATACTAACTTCACACGGGTGCATTTCGATCATAAGAAGAGTTTTCGTCGGTGCCGAACAAGCTTTCTTTACTGGTTTTCGCATATTTTGGCTCCCATACTTTTTTCCAAAATCGAAACCATTTGGTACGATAAGCGGGAAAAGCGACGGAGGGCAAAGTTTTGAGAATGAAGAAACGATATCGAGGGGAAGAGCGAGTTTACGGCTAAAAACTTGGAGAAACTTGGTCGCGGTTTCCCTCACCGTGGTCGTAACTTTACCGCAACCGGAAAATCCTCGGCCCTACGCACGTCTTCTACGACGCTTCGTCTTCACTCGACGAAATCCTTGCTCTCGTATATTGTAATGTACCTCGAAAAATGCTGGAGATATAATTCGTCCGAACATCGAGTAGATATTGCCAAATCCTTGGAGAACTCTGCCAAAGTTCTTACCACGATTTGGCTAACTTCGTTGCGTCGATTTCATTAGTGAGTTAAAGTACCTGGAATGAAATTGTTTTATACAAGCCAGGTTCACATTTATTCTATTATCATTATTATTATCATCGTTAACGACAAAAAAGTTGTTGTTGAAGTAATTTACTGTAACAAACATTTTTTTTAAATAAGACGAAAATATAATTTGGAGGGTGAAATAGCGTCATCTGTAGTTAATTACAACATCTAAAAGATAATTTACTAGCTTTATCATACACAATAATAAAATAACATGTAATTAATAAAATTCGTCATTAAAAATAATCATTAGAAATCATCATTAATAATCATTAAAAACATTTTTTTCCACGGTTGGAGAGTTAGGCGAAACCAGTTCAGTTTGTGGGGGAGGCATGTCAATCAACTCCGGAACATCTTCATAGAAGATTCCCCAATTTTTGTTCCACATCAAAGACGGTCATCCAGCGAACGGCACAACGAGATGCAGACACCCATAAGAAAATTACTTTCCATAAGAGAAAGTCATCTCTCTCTCCCATAAGCGGAAAGCCGTCACTTCAGATATTGGTTTTATATTGGATTTCGTCAGTTACTTTCGCGTATCGTATAAAGAGAGCACGCGGAGGATTCGCAGAACGCAAGGTCCCCTTGTCGCACGCGAATTATGTGGTTGCTCTTTCGCCGTGCCATCCCAGAGGCAGATGGGCGTGGGGTGGCGCGAGAAAGTAGAGGAGGAAAGAAAATGCAAAGAGCGAAACGGTTTCACCGTCGGGTCTGGGTATCGATCAGCGACCAGGTGTACCACGCCCAGCCATCAATTAATGAAAAGTCAAATATTGTTCCTTTGGATCCTGTGTTATCGGGACATGGAATTGTACAAACAGTGTCGACCGTTTCGTTCTTGCCTTATGCCTTTCCCCATACCATTACAATTCAACCTGACATTCAACATTAATTCATTGTTCATTAACATTAACTTATTTTTATGTATTTGTCGACACATTTTTACTTATTAATTGAATAGTCATAAAAACCCACTATGTTACTTTATGATATAAATAACACAGATTAAGGAAACAGTTGTTACAAAAGTTGTTCATTGGCGAAAAACGAGAAAGAATTGTCACCTGTGTGACGTAGAGGGTAATAAAATAAAACGTTGTCGAACCTGGAGTAAAGATGAGGTTTGTATTCAGCGTGTGGAAATAATTTCGCGATAAGTATCAACGTGCCGCGTGAGTGATTATCCCCGAGTGTCCAACATACGGTTCTGCGTAAGTCCACTTATTCCACCTGAACGCCCCGCGTTTCAGCAACCCCTTGTATATCGCATTAACCTCGGCGGTCCGCGTTACCTGCGGGGCGCCACTCTCGTACCTCGGCCAGAAGTTGCCGCGTCATGAGTCGATCGTAAATAATGCGATATCTCAGGCCCCGGTAGCGACTAATTTATTTATGAGCCGCGACCATAGCTCCCCTCAGGGTGGTGAGGGGGAGGGGCGATTCGCGTGCGGTGAGTCACGTGCCATCTGCCACTCTATTATGACACGAACGATTTTTTCAGCCTTCGCAACAATCGCCGTACCGGCCGAAGATATTTATCTTAGTTAACTCGAAGGCCGAGCGATAAAAAGCGCTTTTGCCAATCATGCTGTTTAATGCGGCGCAATTCGCCGGAAAATGTCAGCGTGGAGGATTTTACAGGACATGGCCGAAAACCGAGACAGCGAAACGCGATACGAGGTTGTTACGAGCGATCGACCCGAATTTTGTGCACAACGACCTCACTGTACCTTCGCCCAATGTGGCCGAAAACTCGGGAAGGATCGATGGTTCTTTCGCGTGATCCATAGCGTAGGCTGCAGGCTGCAGTGGAAATGGCCCTTGAAGGGTCGGACGTGTGCCAGAGCACTCACACGCAACCGTCTCCATTAACACACGTCCCTCTTTCCTGCAGCACGCGAATCTCGGCATTACGCTTGTCCATTAAATAAAGTCTCGACCGGTTCAACGCAAATTTAATCAATGAATGAACACCGGTGTGTGCGTGTTGCGTGAAACGAAAAATTAGAAACGCCAAACTAGAACTTTATGTAACATTATATCCTACAGTATTTGATAACAAACATTCGTAAACGAATTAACATCGAATTTTTTACTACAATAATTTAATAAGTTAATCATCTTAATACTGCTTTTGTTAACGATTAGCATATATTTATAAATAAAAATAAAATTCTTAAACTAGTAAACTTTTGCGATATTTTCGATGCGTTAATAATATAATTTTGCTGCGTTAATAAATAATGATATTCATGTCTACAGTGAAATACTTACAGAGAATTTAATATAGTTAATTTTATTTGTTAACTTGCAAGTTTTTTATTTCATTCATTTTTTATTTTTATTGAAAGAAGCAGAAGCGCAAAGCGTGTTGCGGGGTCGTAAGGCGCAGGCCGATGCGTCGATTATACGCGATCTCGTGTTAATAAGCATGATCAAGGGACAGCCTCAGGGGTGTGAGGGGCAAGCAGAAAGGCGGGAGCGACTTCAAAGCCGCCGAGTGTCGCTAACTAAACTCTGCGCAGCGGAGTGAGCGGTTTGCCATTTCCAATCCTGGTCCATTTCGTGATTAAGTGTAAACTTCTGAAGTTGCCCCAGAGGACGCAGATGAATAAATGCAGCAACGCGCGGATCCTGTATTTGCGAACGTTCCCGGAAACACGGCGCGGAGCATCAATGCGTCCTCCGTTACGGGGTACCTTCTTCTTTCAACCACATGTGCGTTTCTGAATCCTGTGTACGCCTACCTTTTGCCACCTTCTGTTTACGAGGATGCGAGACTTTTGCCCAGCACCGATTTCGCTCGACAGTCTCTTCTTTTCATCCCGCGGAACGCTTTATTCCCCCTTTTCCGCTGTAACGGTCCGATAGACGCTGTTATCCTGCCTTGTCGTTTTGGATAAACATGTTTCAGTTAAACAAGCTTGCTCGTTACATTTTCAGGGATGCGATAGAAAAATATGATAGACGGAAAGGTCTTTTGAAAAGAAACGAATATACATCAAAGCAGAAATTATTATGTTGAGAAAAAAGTTATCTGCATAGAAACTTCTATAACATTTATCCATGGCAAATAATGATAATTGTTCTATAACTAAATTTATTCAAGGCCATTAGTTTACAACATAATAAATAAGTTTATTTGTTACATCTAAATCCAAGTTAATACATTTCAAACATGCGCCCATACAAAATATACATGTTCTCTCGCGTTGTATATTGTAAATAAATATGATGTTACTAAAGCAGACTGAAATGCTAATACGGATCAGATTTGGGAACTGTAATTCTCGGCGAGTATAGTTAGATGTGTAATGCAGTTGAACGCAAAAGCGAAATAGGTACTACGATAATGGACTGTAGCGCGAAGAGGAGAGGATATCCGGTGCGCGTCTTCCCCTGATGAAGAGCATAAATTTCCGTACGATTTAGCTTTGAAACGAGAAAGTAATTTGGCAAGCAATTAAGAGAGAGGCGGCCTGAGTTCGCCAGGAGGCCCTTTGGCTTCCCTTCGATTACCCCCGCATACGTTTTTATGGCGATGGGCTTAACTTACGCCATTAGCAACCCGATACGAGTATCGAGAGTCGACGCACCTTTTTACTTCTCTCGCTATGATGCAACAACGCTTTCTTCTCTGCGCGATCAACTTCCCGCCTGTTTTTGGAACCAATACCAAACATGAGTCCAATCAGGATTTTATTACATTGTTTTTGCAAAAAACGAATAAAAACCGTTACCATCATATTAGTCTGAATAATGATCAAAATAAATTAGTTCAAAAATATATTTTTCAGCTTCTGTTAATAAACAAATTAAACATTTTTAACTTTTGATTTTACTTTGTTTACTATTTACATTTAGTAAAATGTATTATAAAATACGTATTTAAATTAAGGATATTTAACAACCCGTAGAAAATGTTTCATCAATACACTCACAGGACAGAGGGAAGAAATGTACGAAGGATTGCGAACTAAGACGATTCAGGAAGATGTAAAGGAGATACGTCGGGTCAAGTTTTCGTTCGTCTCGCTGGAAACGCGACCGGATACCGAAAGGGGAACGTCCGTGTCGCCCTCCAATTACTCAGCGGTGCGTCTCTCGCGAATACGAGCGCGTGCTTTCAAGCCGCCGTTCAAGTCTCGGCAACTTGACTCGCACTCGATCAACCCCCGCCTCTTACAAAGAGTTTGCACGCGTCGCGCACGCAAAATCCATAATTGCTTCGCCCCGCTGCACATCGCTCGTTTGTTTGCCAATTTGCTAGCCTTAACCGCTGTTTGCGCAAACTGTAGGAAAAAAGCGCGCCCTCTAAATTTCGTTCAGTCGTCAACAGCGAGACAGTTTTTTGCAGTATTTCGATAAAACATTTTTTCGTCTTAAGCGTCTCGCGAAGTTCATTTATTCTCGTTCGTTTCGCGCGAAAAGGAAAGAGAAGACGCATTTTCCCGGGGAAATAACTTTCTTGTTGGACCCCTCAAATTCCTCCACAGCGAGGCGCTTCATTAAAGCGCGAAAAAACGAGCGTCCGGAAACGGTGAGAATTACGAACAGGGTAAGCCGATTATGGCACAAAGGTGAGAAATATCGGGGTGAAACCCCCGGAATGGGTATTAACTATCCGTTATTCATCGCTATGGTTCTAAAGTAACGTCGAATAAATAACATTAGTAAAGTTCACGATCAAGTTCCCACGCTCACATTCATTTTGAAAGGTAGACATTTTTGTAAATCTTTGCAAATAGAAAAATCGAGTTGTCTTAAAACCGATGAGGAAATTTTGTATTGGTAAAATGTAGAAGACGTAACAATCATACGATTCTGTTTGGTGAATTGTAAAAACGGGATAATAAAAAGAAACGGAATGTCATAAAGATCACCGTAGCGAGAGACAAAGGCTCGGCTGGATGTACCAGCGCTTCTTATCGATGCAAAACAGTGTAGAGGGTCGTAGCAATTAAGAGATAACAAGGTTTCCCCTCGTCACCCCTCCAATTAGTAACACCCCGACCTATCTTTGTGGCGCTGTCGGGGCCAGAATATCCCTCGCAACTCGTCATCCCTTAACTTTTCCAGCCCTTCACCGAAACCGTCATAGAGCAAACAGAGTAATTCTGTTTTCCCTTTTCCCTCGCCTTTTTCTTCCTCATCGTCGAGCCCTGCGAGTTGTCTCGTTCCGATTCTTATTTACCTTCGATTCTGCTTGTTATTCTCAATGGTGGTTGCTTGTTATTCCTCTGAAGAAATTTGTTGTTTCACGCTGGCCAGACTCCACCGTCCTTACTAAACCCGAGTATACATTTTTATGAAATTATCAATGCATTAAGGCTTAGGTTGCGATCTCTGTTTTCACAAAACTCGGCTTTGAACGTTTCTAATTTATCAAGAGTGACACTCGATCAAACAAATTCAGAAAGCGATACTGCTTTCCATAACAGTGTAATGCAAAGATCTTTAATGATCGAAATTCGTATTGCAACAAACACTGAGTATAATTTCTTTGACAAAGCAGTACTGAACAATGAAAACATCTTTCCCAATTAAAATTAATATTGTACTTTTCCCGTATTCGTTCTAACAAAGCTGTATTTTTACACATTCATAAATTTTATTCTAGAATCTTTGCATCAAATTTACAATTAATAAACTACAATTGACACAACTGTTTCTAATCACATGAAACGCCATACAACAAATGCTCATTACATATTTCTACATGGAAATTAAATTGGACACATTGATTACAGAAAAATTTTATTTGACAGAGAATTGTGACATTTGGTTACCTACTTATAGACCTGCCACGAAGACACGGAAACCTAAAAGGTTCTCGATTACCGTATACTCATAGCAGCAGGACTCGTTCGATGATAAACTAAATTGTTTTGACATTAGCGCGAATATCATTACGGCGTTGTGACAGTCACGCCTGGGTGTGCGTCGGATCCGAGGGGCGCCGGGCAATTATTTCGAATTCAGTAAGTTTGAATAGCGCACACGTCCGATTGATTATTATCGAATCCAACAAACGAGGGTGCTTGAGCCGAGCCACTGAAGCATCCGAAGTGTGCGCGAGATAAATTCCAATAAAAAGAAAAAAACAGATTTAACGCAACATGCATTTTAAAAGTGCTTTCGTTATGTCTAAAATGACACGGATTTCAATCTCAATCTTTGTCTCACTTTCGATCTTCGTCGTCACGCCGACGTGACTTCGCGAAGGAAAATTGGGAAGAACGTAGCGCGGTAAGTTACCTTAAATCCCGATGCTGGGCCTGCGAAGCCGATTTCGGAAACCGATCCCGTGCGAGCCCCTTTCGGGCAAGGCGTACGTAGTCGTTAGCATCGCAGCTACGCGGTGCATAACAATGAATCGGCATGGAAAATCTCCTGGGAATCCGGACACCCGTTAGACGTCGAATTTAACGTAGGGAACGGTAGGGTCGGCCTGGCATTTCGGACTGACTCATGGCATGTGGGATAATCGAACTCGTTACGAGTCCTTCCTTGGATTCGTTTCGTGTTGCGCATTCGAATCAGATCATTCCCTTTGTGCGCGCTAAATACCGGCCGCATCAAATCATTACAATTTTTATTACTGCCGTCAACGGATATTTCAAATCGTTTCGTCGTGATGAGAAACGAGTTCGAATATTTTCCTCGTAAATGTTCCTTTACGTTGTTTTAGAAATTAATACAAAGAGAAATAATTAGCATTGTGATTGTCAAATTATCGTGTAAACCGGAGCCAAAACGTAATCGCTGGAAATCGGTTGAACCCCGCAATTTGGAAATCCGGTAACCAGTACCGCCAAAGGGAAGTCCATTACGATGACCGTTCGCGGACTCTCTTACCGGAAACATTCACGCTCGACGAAGAGAGCGAGGGTCGGCGCGTTTGGGTCGCAAGTTGCTCTTGTTAGACCGGCAAAGGGGAACGACGCCAACCAACCGTGCAGACAACCCAGGGCAACCCCTCCTTTGCGACCTGACACGCTTCGTTTCTCAATTGATTCTTTATTTTACAATTGACAGAATCCCATAAGGTCCTTTGTAAGCGGTCTCGAAAAGCGCGTGGTCACTTGCGCCACTCTAACGAGGCCCTCGAATCTATGACACGTCCAGGACCTAGTTAAGAATGTATAATTAACGGTGCTCGTTGTTTTGCAGAAGGACGAGCCTCTACCGAGTCTTCCCGTGTCGGAGCTGGAGGTGACGATGCAGAAGTACCTGGCCCAGGTGGAGGCTGTAGCACCAAACCATCTAGATCGGACACGGAGTTTGGTTAGAGCCTTCCTCTCCGGCCCCGGACCTAAACTTCAGCAACGGCTATTGGAACGAAGACAGAAAAAGATCAACTGGGTAAGTGACATCTCTACTTTATCTCAAAACCTGGCAATCTGGTATCTATCCCAAAGATACACAGAGCATGTCTCGCGGTGAAAAGTCGTTAGTTTCAAGTAGGTTTATCCCCGACTGACGCTTTTCGCACAGCGGGACAAACATCGCGGGGTGAGTAGATTGGCCCATTAAATATTCAAAACGGCGGACCCGCCGGCGGAACGTCAGGAAGAAAACGCGCGGGGGGTTGACCCGGCCAAGTGGCGCCAGACCATGTC
>JABFPT010004244.1:0-12004 GCA_022817245.1 Nixonia krombeini
GGAATTTGACTCAATCGGATTGAATTGTACTCGGTTGGATTGAATCGTGTCGAATCGCGTTTTGACAAACGGAATCGTACCGAAACGTATTCGGTCGGATTTAATTCTAGTAAATCGGATTGAATCGGATTGAATCGGTTTGAATCGGATTGAATCGGATTGAATCGGATTGAATCGGATTGAATCGGATTGAATCGGATTGAATCGGATTGAATCGCATTGAGTCGGATTGAATCGCATTGAGTCGGATTGAATCGCATTGAGTCGGATTGAACCGCATTGAGTCGGATTAAATCGCATTGAGTCGGATTAAATCGCATTGAATCAATTTAAAACGGTTGTCTATTCGGCAACTCTTACACAGATACAATAAATGATCGCTCGGTCGCGTGATTCTCACGCGAGTCGCTAAAAGCGAAGCAGTTTAGAAAACTGGTCAATTCGATTAGACGAATAGACTCGCGTCGAATCGCGTCCATTTGGCAACTCACGCTCGGGACGTAACAGACCGTTGTACCCGGCGGGAAGGTGCTATTGAGCGGTATCGATTAGACATGATTCGTTAATGAGTCAGTGGGAAAATGGAGTGGAAAGGTTTCCCTCCACGAACCTTTTCCCGTAATAGCCACTCTTCCCGTTTTCGCCGAGTTGCCGAACTTGCCCTGTCCCTCGCGCGAAAGACCACTAAAAGGAGCAACTCGTCCTTAATTCGCAGAGAAATATCGCGCGCTGGCGGATGTACATACGTATGTGTATATGTATCATGTATATTGAAGTCAGAAAATGGTTTGATTCGTACATCGATCTCTACATATGTATTATATACATAATATACGTATTTATGCATCGTAAGTATGAATGTATTCAACTATTATAATTATTCATATAATCATTTGTATATATATATATATAATCTCTTATATGTGTTCAACTATTTTTACACAACACTCGTTACGTTTCCATCGCGGAATTACTTTGTCATGTTTATACTTATATGTATGTATATAATGTACAATCGAACAGTAAAACGTACGGTTTTTCCACCTTTCAACAGTCACTAGTGAGTTTGATCATCGCGTTTGATTCAATATTGAACAGTGCATTAGGAAAGTTTCTGTTCAAATATATGTATATACGTATATCATCGGTACTTCAAACAAGCATACACTTCGCTCAAGTCGCGGCAACAACATCGTCGACGGAGTTTCCTCCCCAGTCGCACATTTACAAAAATAATCATATCGTGGCGAATTGTCCTTAAGGTATTTAATTATAACGCTAAAATTAAAGTCCGCGAACTAACCTTATCTAAAATCAACGTCGTCGCGGAGGAAAAGCATTGTCGTAGAAATCTATCATTAAAGTACAAAAAGTGATTATCGTTGACACGAGGTCATTTCGTTCGCAAAGAATGAGAAATACATTTAAAAAAAGGAAAAACATACTTCACCCGATGCGCTTACGGTTTCGAGGTTAAGAACGAATTTTACTAACCGTTAACAAAAACGTAATTGTTGAGACGACGAGCTGAATTTCTTGAATCATCGGCATCATCTCGAAAATAAAACTTAAAAAAAAAAGAATACTTTCTCCTGAACGGAAATTCAGCCGAGCGAAAATGTGCGGGATCACTTTTCGAGAAGACCGGCGACGCTAGCGCCACCTTGCGCCGTTAAGAATAAACGGCTGGTCTCGGCGAAGGAATCGCTCGGCGAGTGCATTTATGACGTTATCTCGGGTTTCCGGCTTAGGATCCTCATCTCACTCCTAATCACGTAATAGATAAACGCCTCGACTTTCTCATAGCTAGGCGTTAACTTTGAAGCTAACAAGGTACAAATGGCCATTCTGCCGCGCAATTTCCAACTGACCCGCGGGTGTTTGGCTAATTGCGCGGATAATTAATTAAACATGACGTAATAACGCGTTGACGTGTTACGAGTGACTAATTATCTGCGAACGCTCTGGGTCGCATCGACCGGCTCGTTCCAGCTTCCTACGATTGATCCGATTAGCCGCCTAATGTCGATAAATGTTCCCATGTAAAAAATCGGAGAAGAAATACACTTTCATTTGATCAGTTTATCGCTAATGGTATATACACGCTGCTATTTCGACACTCAAGTACGGCGTGTTTAACAGAGTCCCGAGTAGAAATGGAAGCAGGGCATTGATAAGGAACTGACCAGTTTGCCCAATAACTGTGATCAGGTCCTGATCAGGTGTCCTGAGGAATGTGGTCAGGCCGTGATCGGGATTCCCAATAACTGTAATCAGGTCATTGTTAAGACGCGCCATGATTGCGATAAGGTTGTAACCAGGATGCCTGATAATCCCAATTGAATCCTGATCAGATAATCCTGACACAAATCCCAATACATTCGGTCGAAGTAGCTTGAAATGATCAACGGGAATTAATGGGACACCGATAAGGGTGCTTGATAATTGTGACGAAATCCACGTCAAGTAACTGTGCAACGGATATATTCGGTTGACGTAGTTTGATAGGGAAATGATTTGGAATATCGTTGGTGCAGCGATTAGGCTGCCAGATAACCGTGACCAGGTTCTGGTCAGGTAATCCTCTTACAAATCACGTATCTATCTAACCCAAGTAAAATCCTTCACATAACCCTAACTACAAATATAACTCTACGAGCTCTACTACTCTACCAAACATTAATCCGATACTTGTCTAATTTCAATCAGGTACTGACACGATTGTACACCTGCGTTTCATTATGCTTGGTCTTGTTACAATAATTGAATAACGATTTACGATTTCGATAATAATCCACGATTCGCCAAACAAATTGGTATTTGAACGGAAGCATCTTCTGCCTAACCTTGACTTTATGAAACGTTTGGGTATCTGGTCATAATCGAACGAGTATGAAATGAAATCCTGACAATGTACTTTCAAGGTCGAAGGTGTTACATCTCCGTGTTAATCGGCTCGTTTCGTCAATAATCCTGATTTTAGTACCCCACCAATGTCTTATTTCAATTTCCACTCGGATGTTTTTTTTCGACAAGGCGCGTTTTACACATTTCTGGTAAATGACGCCGACAAGCAGTGACTGATTGTTTCCTCCACAATATCCTCCCCGAGGAGGATGCCTGGGATTGCGTCAAAACGGTTGCCTCGTATCGAGCACAGGGCGGGGTGAAACGGAAGCACGTGAAATATCGGTGAAATGAACGAAAAGAGGTGGACGAGATTGTAATACTGTGCCGAGAGATGCTACATGAATTGGTAAGTACCTTTTTGTTTTATACGGACGAAGAGCGCATTTCTCATGGTAACTCGTTCCGTTCCCACATTTGATCTCTCTGAAGCAATCAAAATAGAGAATAGGGCAAACTATGCATAACGTTATCGTCTCTCGGTGCTCGGCATTCTTCGCCTAGACGTTCGAAATCCCAGTGGTTGGTGGGAGGAAGAAAATGGAAAGTCGAAATAAAAAAGCCACTGGTTTCCACTCGTATACTCAACATGCCAACACTTTATGCATACTTTCCCCTATCGATGCTCCAATAATGCTCCGTAATAATTGTCAAAAAGGGTAGCCTCGAGAATAGAAAAGGACACAGCAAGACGATTATTTTAATCCTAATATAATTTCACCAGCGCACTTCTCTTTTCATTAATCCCTGGATTACTTTCATTTGTCGCGAGTACCGCCATCTCTTTCGATCCACCGTTACTTTAGAAGGACGCGGATACTTGCCAAGGGACCCAGCGATTAATGTTCAGCACTACTTACTCCTTCAGTTCTACCTTTGTGCTCGACGTGCCTAATATTCAACATACTTTAATCATCTGTTTGTACTCGGTCTGTCGACTTTCGTATCTGAACAACAACCGTCATCCGACACAGAACCCGACAACAGTCCTTTAACAACAAATCTATACGGCGATTCCTCGTGGACAGATATCGACCGGAAAATCCTCGTTTTGCATAATGCCCGTTTCCCAGCATCGGAGAAGCTTCGCATATCCCTTCCACTCCAGACAAGTGGAATTTCCCGTCCTGGGTCTGGGGTCCACTTCTGGTCCAAACTTCCCCGCGCGTTGTTCCGAACTATGTACTTCTCTCGTGAATGCAGCGGTGCATTTAAACGACGTCCGCAGCGACAAGTCGACGGAACTGGCTGAAAGCAGGGGAATCGCCGTCCACGAGTTTCCTGAAACGACGTTTACCCAATCGATAACGCTCCGTTTCAGAGCGACGCTCTTTCCTCCGCTGTTTTACATAATCTGCTATCACATACAGCACTCGCTGGAAAGACGACACACTTTTTTCTCGTTGCTATACACGACACAAATTGTGCAAGAAAGATTTACCTTCGAACAAGCGCGACCTCGCGATATGGGAAACGGCGGAAAGAGTACACGAGAAAATTGCCCGCAGCGTTGCATTGCATTAATTCGAGAGTGGCGGAATATTGTATCGATGGAGTGTCCAGACATGGAGCGGAAAAACGCCGCGGATTCACCGACATGCCACGAACGGATTTATCTCTTTCGACGCGGCTTATGCCACCGCGTGACACTGTTCTTTGGAGTAACGATACGGCTTTTCACCACCCGTTGCCAGACAACGACAAGGGTGAACGGGACTGGAGGATGACTTATGAGGGTGGTAAGCGCCTGGAACGACGCGCTGGGAAAGAAATCGGCCGAGAAACGCCGAAAGAGGAAAAAGGTATTTGGGATGGAGCCGAATGAAAGGTATTGTTATCGTTATTTGTCGAGAATTATTCTCAGTATGAAAATTATTGTTGTCGTTTTCTTTTCAATTATTGGTGTTTGTTCATTTTTGAAGGTGCTGCCAGTGATTTTGGCTCTCAAATCCCGAGGGAAATCCATGCCAAGTGGAAACTAATGGGAAATTATTACCTTGACAAAAAAAAATTGTACTTTGTGAACAGATTTTAGCGAATGCGTCGAATATTGTGAATGGTTTGTTGTCGAATCAAAGCTTTCTCTATTACGGGCGTATATATACGCTCGACATGACGCGTTCTTCCGTTGTACAAGCGTGTATATACGCTCGTCGCGATTACAGTTTTTAAGCGCTAACGAACGTTGGGAAAGATTTGACCGTTCTTGAATAAACCTAGACTTAGTTTTTCCGACAGTCGACTTGTTTCGCACGTGGGATGAGATATCTTCTGAATCAAGCGAAGTATAATCCTACGTAATTGCCACGAATTAAAATTCGATCATCCGGATTTAACAGGAAACAATGTTGATTGAATATCAATGACAATAACATTAATCATTTCGCCTAAACTACAAATTACTCTCGCATCTTCCCTAATATTTGTACTTGAAAAAAAATGGAGTGAACTAAGTTTGGTAATATCAAGTTTTGAGTTAACAATCCACAGAAGTAGACAATTAATTTTCAACACATTATCCCTTAATCAAAATTACTCTCCGCCTTCTGCGTCGAGAGAAGTGCAATACCCTATTGAAAAGAAACTCGCCCTCTCGAACCAGCCGACTAATTTCTTGCCGTAAAACGGGGCGGCACGTAAAAGTAATTAAAATAATATCCTCATTTAACTGAAACCAGTAACTCACCGGAGAGTAATATCCGGTTTATTAATAAACCGTCGAGCGTTAAAACCGTTGGATGTTTCGCTGCAACAAGAGGCGGTATTAATTCCTACCGAATTAAAACCCTTACAAAATTAATAAACATTCCTCCCCCCCCACTTCTTCCCCTGCGTCACACTCACCCGACCCAGTTTCTTTTCCGAAATCAATTTCCCTGTCAGCCGACATTCCCGCTAAGAAACAATTCGTTTTTCGTTCCGAAGTAAACGAAATTCCAGAGGGCTGATCCTCGGCCGATCTTGGAACAAATCCTTGTCGCGATCGGCGGACCGTAACGCGTTAATCGAATGGAAAATTTGGGGCGTAATGCATCCCGGAGTTAAGAAGTGTCTCATCCAAAATTCACGCCGGTGGCGACCGCTGATTCTCCGAAGGTCTCGGCTCGCCTTAGTACCATAGAAAAGAATAGAGAGATGCAATAACCAGGGGTAAGAGTGAGAGAGCTAAACGCGAGGGATGGAACCAGCGGGGAGAAGCAGTGGCGCGTTTGGTGCACTTTCCGTGTGATTTGGTACGCTGTCGTTGGCGGGTAGGGAAGTTTGGTTGGTTTGGCCGGTGGCGATGGTGTGGTGGTGCGAAGGTGAATGTCCTGGCGGTGCCCCGTTCCCTGTCACTATCAGACTGTTCTTGACCCCGGCCACGTGCTGGCCCTGGCCAAGCCCAGGCTGCAGCTGCTGTCCCTGGCTCGGTCGCTGGCTCTGGATCGCCGGCACTTGATTGATCGTCGGCACGCCTGGCACTTGTTGCACGTTGTTGTTCTCGCCTTGTACCCCGGATTTCTCGCCGATCAACCAATATGTCGTCATTTTGCCCTTTCCCTGAAATCACCCAGCCGTGGTGTCGAATTAAATTTACTTTCTTTAGAATGAAATTTACTTTCTTTAGAATTAAATTTACTTTTTTTAGAATTAAATTTACTTTGTTTAGAATTAATTTACTTTTTTTAGAACTTGACAAGTGCTGGCACAGCATTGGGCCAGCGGTGGCAGTGATTGGCTCAGCGCCGTATTAAAAACCACGACCCAACAGTGAAACGAGACGGTCAAAACTCGTTGATCGATCTTTGAAATCGTGTTGACATGTCGACTGATTATGTTAAGGTATTATTGATTCACTAGTCGTTCGTTTGACAACGACTGTTGCCATAAAGCAGCGCTGGTTCAACATTGTGGGGATAAGCTTTTATTTATTCCCAAATAGAATTTTCTGCGCATAGATTTTACGAAGATAACACTCAGCTTGAAATATTTGAACTACTCTATTCCCAAAAACACACCTGTTTCTCTGTATATTTGTTATCCGTTCCGCCACATTTGTTACCGTTGCTATCTTTGTGCGGTGATGTAATAAAATGTTTAGTTCCGCGGACAGAAAGTAACTCAACAAGTCGAAACAACTAACTAATTTAAAGTAACATCGAAGTGAGTAGAAATGAAATAGTAGAAATAGATTAAACGTCAGGAACACGGTAGTTCAAAGTTTTCAAGTGAAACGTCACCGCGGTGAAAAGTCAACGTGTATAGAATTCCATTTTGAGAATTCTGTTTGAAAAAGCCTGGATCAACTTCGAACTCGACGTTTGATTTCCAGTGGTGTACCAGCACTCAACCGTTTGTCAAGATCAGCATTTCGTCAATTCTTCCGGAAATATGCGAAGGCACGTACCTTCAGCGTCACCTCTCCCCTACATTCCAGGTCGAACGTCCCGAACTTGTCCAGGATCGTCTTCGTGGCCGGGCTCACGTGAATCTTCAGAGCTGGAAATACGAACCGGACGTAATTAGCATCGGCATCGGAAATAAGCAGATCTGAATTCCCTGGCGCAAAAAGCGCTCAACGTCGACAATGTAATTCCTCACGGTCGGGCATAACTCGACCCGGATTAATTATGCAATTTCGCCTCCCTCGGGATACGCGCTTGTCCGGTTATTTAATGAGGAGAGGCTGCCTCGCGAATCAATGTTTATCCATAGTAACCGAAGTTAACGTGGGACAATGGATACAGACGTGGATGAGTCGGCCAGTTGGGTAACTTCGTCGCAGAATTGTCACGGTCGCCCTTTTCGGCCATCTAAATCACAAGGGCGGCTAAAAGCCCGGATCTTTCTGGAATACCAAAACGAGAAGGGCGAAGAACGCCATTTTTCCGAATATTCATCTCGTTTCGGGAATTAAATTGCCGGATCTCTTCGTACTCCATTCGAACTCCATCCGGACGCTGTTTGGCCGATGCTTAAGCTCAGTTCACACGTCACGAGTGCGAAAGGTTGACACGAACAGGCTAAACAAACAATCCTACAGCCAAATCACAATTTACCCAATTTTTGGCAGCTTTTACGTGACATTTTCACCGTGACTTACCGCGCTGCGTGTGAACCGAGCTTAAGCACGATCCGAGCTGAGATTGAGCAGAGTCCGAGGAGAGCCGTACAACTATCCCAGCCATCGTGTTGTCATCGCGGAAAATCCGTAATGCGACAGTGTTTGTTCCCCGGACAAGTCCGTGCAGCACGCAAATTTAATTTTCATATAAATTGCGCCAAGCAACGATTGCTCGCGATAAGATCCGACTGCGGTAGTTACGTCGATTTTCAGGTATTACCGCACCGGTGAATGGAAAAAGCGGTTCGTCTTTGTTTACCGGTCTCGTTTTCCGTTCGATTAAGCTTTTTATGACCGATGACCGAACACGAGGGCACGTGCGGGCTATTTCGACGCAATTGCAAATAAGTGACGTTAATGGCGCGTTCGTATAAATTCGTCTCCTTCGGAAAAGGTCGCGCGGGGGAGTATTACGATCTGCGCGTTTCTTCGGTACCACGTGAACCGTAATTGACGTTCTACTGCCTCGTTTACCACGTGCTGTTCCGCGTCGTTTACACAGCTTTCGTCGCAAATTCAATCCTCGAAGAACAAAATACACCGGAAAAATGTATAAAATAATGCTGTAATGAAAATGTGATACTTTACGAAACGTCAACGATTTTGAGAAGCAACTCGCGTTTCGTCTCGTTCGTCAAAATCGAACGAAATTTCGAATTGTTGCATAATCGATCGTTGTTAATCAGTTGTTTAATAAAATGGAAATATTCAGATCTGACGTATGATTTGTAGAAACTTCTATTAAGGATTAATCAATTATTTAGTACACAGTTGGCGTTAAAGAGAAGTAAAAACAAGTTTATATAACGTTTATAATGAATTACAGTAAACAAAGAATGTCGCAAATGTACAAAATATGTGTTTTATGCACTTCTGATAAATTATCTTTAGGAATAATACTGAAAAAAAGCATTTTCTCGTTTTAAAGTATCTCCTTCCAAAGATTATTTTCCGCGTACAAAATTTAGGCGGGAAATAAAGGAGTTTCGAATTACGAAGTAAAGCTAAAGTTGATAATAATAAGCCGATCGTTCTTCAGTTCCCATTCTACAACATTTTCGCGTTGAATGTGAATTATAGTCCAGAGAGCGGGAAACTTATTCAAGATCTTTTAAAAGTTCACGGTTTGAAAGAAAACGTAGACTCTCTACGTAAATGTAAATGCAATATACTCTGGCTTAAATTCGTATACAAATACATTTAAAATATTAATATCTTTATTCGAAATCTTATTTGCATGTAAGAAAATTAGTAAAAGGTTTTCTCTTTAGACCCAGATTAGCATAAACTAATTTTTGATGATTTAATGTTTATTAAAATTTGAGACATGAATAATTCGAAACGTGTTTTACAGTAGCCGTCTGTTTGAAATGTAAAGTCATGAAAACTGTTACTGAAAGTTTTTAACTTTCATACATACATGTCGATTTGGTTTGAAATATATTGTTTTTCCTTATTTTCTACCCCATTTTACTTTCAGGTTTCATAAATGAAACACTATATTTACGTTTTCTTCAAATTTTTGAATTTACAAGAATAATAAATATATTAATATAAAATGTAAATAAATATATTAATGTAAAATGTATAAATGAAGTATCGTATGTCTCGCATCAGATGGAAAATAATGTTTTTAACATTTTTTTGTTAAATAAATAAATAAATCTTTTAAGTCAATTTTTTGACGTGGCATTAAATGGTTAAAGAGCTACATGAATAAAATTGACTTTCTTTACCGTTATTACAGTCGATATACAAGAATACGTTCCATCTTAATTCAGTTATGTTTCCTCCATTTCACATTCCAAACTTCAGTACACATTAAATTTAAAAAATTGCTCGCGTTAAGAGTTTTGCATTTAAAACAATATACAAATGAATATCTTCACTGATTTGAATATGACGACGATTATATTGAAATGTATATTCAAATCGAAATAAAAGAAATATGAATGCTATATTTAAAAATTATTTCAAAAAGGTGATATTTGTACTGTAATGTCTTTGTATTTAAATTCCAGTCAGTGTATACCAGATAAAGAAAAATATATCACTCGTATTCTTCATGTAAATGTAACTGCCGCAAAAACTGTCTTTCAAAGGGAAATAACCGACGAGGTAAAAATAGAACTGGTCCCTCTGTTTGTACAGAAGATATGAAATCTTGGATTGAAGGAAAAATTTTAAACATGCGCAATAACATTCAAACCCAAGTTACTTCCAAGGGGCCAAAAATAAGTCTTCTGGTGTTAGGTACACAAATAAGTTTCCGCCGTTTTTTAATCAAAAATTGGGTATTTATCGTGAAACAACGGAACCTGATGTTTTCTGCTAATTACACTTCCAACGTAAGTGCAAGTTCTTCCCGCGTTTGTCACGAATCTTGATTCACTAGTACTTCCAATTTCGCATTTTCGTACACTTTCTGTCTTCAAACGGCGGAAACTTATTTGTACACCTAGTATTGGGAGGTATAAAAAGTCTCCGCCGTTTTTTGTGGCAAATACAGTGGCAAAAACGGCAGGGACTTTTTGTATCGCCCAATATTTACGATATATGTCACGAGCACAACGCAAAGATACCGATCGTGTAAATAAAAAAAGAGCACTAAAAAAGGTGATACGCGTTGGAAAATGTCTACCTTCGCCATTGCTCTCCATCCGGGAAGCGGTATTGACGGTGTCGCCGAACAGGCAATACCTCGGCATCTTCAGTCCCACGACCCCAGCCACGCACGGTCCTGCAACATTATAAAGAAAAGCGTTCCAATGCGGGGCTAATTAATCCATTTACGTGAGCCATTCCATCAGGAAAGAGCCTCGCATCGACCGACGCCGTCGTCGCGGCTCCGCCTCGGCGTCGGATGATGGAGCGCAAATCGATTTAAAAAGCAATTCGCGACCCGATGAAAGCGAAGCGGTGGTTGGTTTGTTCAGACATCGCCCCTGCCTTTACTTGGCGACTCGCCTCGGAACGGCTTAATTGCATGCGACTTCTGACTTACAAAATGACTTTCCAGCTCGTTCCACGGTAATCGCTTGATCTCTCGTTGCTGGAAGAGGCGAGAAATTAGCGCGGAAATCTTGCCGCTTCGTCGTTCCCAAACAAGTCCGACTTGCCTTACCCGCGACCGCAAAGTGAACAGTTCTTCCTGCTTCCCTAACGTATCATCCTGGCAGAAAATGAAATCCGGAAAAGTTAAGTTTATCGGCAGGGAATCCTGATGTCTATAGAATATTTCGACAGGAATTCTGACCACCTGACTAATACCAGAGTATTCCCAAATTTCAAAAACTGGCCAATATGAACGTCAGAAATGTGACGCTCTTTTCCTTATTTCTTCATCGTCCTGATCAGGTATGCGTCCAAAAAAAGGATAAGCTGGTAAGGATCCGATCAAGTAAATTCAGGAAAATTAATGATCGTTTGGCCAGGAGAGTATGTTAAGAATCTGTCCAGGATACCATCCATGTCACGTACTTTTTAAAATCACTAGAATTCCTCCCTTAGGAACTCTTACTGATTTCATTTTCCACCAGGGACCCTGCGCCACGGTATTTATAACAAAATCAATACGCTTACTTGAGATATTAGCCCGTTTGGTTTGTCACACGTAGGGCATTTTGTCAATAGCGATTCGGAGCGACAGAGAAACTAATTATTAACCCCATTGTCCTCGTCGTCCGCGAAAGTCAAACAGAGGTTAAAAATAGCGTAGCTAATGGTGGATGTACGCAAATGCGTCGTCGGGAACGTCGAGCGAAGAGGGAAAAGATTAATGAAACTCTACCCCTAAACAGACTGATGAGCGCCATTAATTGACGACATCGATAACGGAGTCCACGGCGGCGACGAATTCCCCGGGAAAGTCCAATATCGCAACGTCCGTAGGAAGCATTTATCCAGCGATTGGTTGCCTTCCAAAATCTAATCCAGCTTCACACGGGTGACAACTCACTTTGGAATTTCACGTCTCTCGCCTTCATTCTGGCA
>JABFPT010004252.1:0-11989 GCA_022817245.1 Nixonia krombeini
ACTGCGGAGAGAAGGATTAGCAAGCACGGCGAAGTCATTTGCCGATGCGGGGCTGATTATGCGTTCTCTCCCTCCCCCCCAGTGTGTGTGTGTGTGTGTGTGTGTGCGCGCGCGCGCGCGCGCGCGCCCCTGCACACACCCTGGTACACACCCCCACACTCCCCCCCCTTACCCCCTCCCACCCCCCCCCGTACACACCGCCTCACCCAATTTGTTGTTTGCCCGGCGGTGACTCTCGCCGGCCGATCCGCGTCTCTCCCAGGAAATGGATTCTTATCGATCGTCGAATTTTCCTAACGCCTTGCCACTTCAGCCGTCAAAATCCACGGCATAATCGAGAGACGGAGCGCGTCGGCACGAGCCACCCTAGGCCCGATCGATGAGCATCGCCTCCGAATTAATTTTATCGACAACTCCATCGGCTCGATTGTAATTGCCTTATTACCCGCGAGGGGCTGTAATTAAATAAGATAAGTTCGGTTATAGTCGATTATTTGAGATGCTCGGACGCCGAAGGTCGTAGTCCTTCGTAGGAGGGGGGAGGGGAAAGGATTACGAAAGAAGGGCGCTGGGGGAAGGGCCGTGAAAAAATTAGTCCCCGCAACGGGACCGTTCGGCGGGTATCGATGCGCGGATCATAGACGGCGCCTGGTGTGGGAGATGCTTTTACGAGAGTTCTCTTCTGGGGCCGGTGGAGCATTAATACCGTAGAGTCATTAACACCGAGCCACTGGTCGAGAAAGCGCGCACCCACTCGACTCTCCCTACAAGCGAAACACCCTTCAGTCATCCTCCCCTCCCCCCGCTAGACCGCCGCTGTTAACGGACGCCTGTGGGAAAAACGTCCTGCAAATGCCGTGTCGTTGACGCTTGTGCGGCCACGAGGACCGCATCCCCCCTCCCCCTCCCCCTTCGATTTACCCTTCGCTGGGGGCGCTAAAGACATCGGTATATAAGATTCATCAATTCCGAATGCGAATTACGGTCGAGATTTACTTGCGAATCTCAACGGGGGTTATTGCACGCGATTTTGACGATAAACGGTGGAGGAGGGGTGGGGGGAGGACTCTTCTACTTAAGAGAACAAGATTTTGAATAAGCGACCCCGTAAAGAAAGGTAACGGATTTGTCGTGGAAGGAAACGTTTTTCTCGGTACAAATATTTAGTTAGCTGCCGTGAATGAATGTTTATTTGTGACAGGGCAACGTTTGTTTGGGGCAAACAGGACTACCCCGGTGCCCATTTTACGCAATCTTGTGATTTATCGCCGGGGATTAAAAGTTGATTCGCAAGGTGGAGATATTTGTTTGCACGTGGGAAACAGATTGCCGGGACACGATTTCGGATGTCGGGATAGTTTGTACGGTACTTTCGTTGGCTGTTTTTTATGGTAAGTTAGGAAACGGTGGTTCGACATTTTTCCAACGCCGGGGCGTTTAATAGCGGCGTGGTTAAGACCAGCGATAAGCCGGAAGTGTACATTGTCACAGAAGCGCCTATCGGTTGCAGTTAATGTACATTTTGAGATAACATTATTGTCCTGGTTACTAACGTTGTAACGTGGACTGCTGAGCAATTGCGGTAAACTGTAAATGCGGTAACGACTGCGAGGTAAATATGGCTGGCAGAATAATCTAGAAATGCAGTGAAACTCAGTTGCCGAACGGCGCCAACAATACAAACATTGGCAACGGTGTCGTAACATTAAACAACGTTCTTCCCCTTTTTGCGATGTTTTGTTACAAAAATATGCTCTCAAACTTGTATAATTTTACGGTCCAATAATTGTACAAAACGAAAATAAAGATGTTTACGTCAGCCCGAGATTTCGTAACGCGTATTTATAAACATAAGTCCCCAGACGAAATGAGTAACAAACTTCCAAATTTTACTCCAAACTTTGTTTCTCCCTTCTTAATAATTTGTCGGAACGTCCATGTCCATTCCCCGGCAATATTATAAAAAAGTTGCAAACGATAGACGTAATCAAATCGAGGAATCGGGAAAAATGGTGGGGGGAGCTCCGAAAGGAATATTGAAATGTATTACCGGAATTCCATCCCTCGTTCGGAAGCACGGCCGTGTTTCCCGATACTTTTGAAATCGGATCAATCGGCCCCTGAGAGGAGGCAACCCGCCTCTCATCAAGACGTAACCGTACTCGTTCGAATTACACACAAGGGTCGGCCGCCTCGTGTTCCTTTAACGAGCAAAGTTCCTCCGCGGTGCAAGAGAGGACTGTTTGGAGGGTACGTATATATATACGCGGAAACGCAGCCCCTTATCTCGACGGCGCACGCCGCGGTCTCGTTGTTTCCGAAAGAAACGCCCGGCGAGGAAACGCGGGAACATCCGAACGACGCCCCGTCGTCCTTAGCCGAACTCCTTCCCCGGGTAACTTTTTCCAGCGGACTCGAGTGGACCGCCAAGAAACTCATTAACCCCGCGACGGATTCGGAAACGTCGCCACATTCGGGCAACGCGCGAACCAAACGGCCCGCCGGTACGTGCGTAATTCGCTGTCCTTCATCGTTAATGAATGCTCGTTGTTCCGCGCTGACAATGTAATTAAATTTAATGCATCGCCGGCCAAGCCGCTCGACGCGATTTCGTTTTTTTTTTTCAATTCTTTACGGAATTATCGCCAATCCCACGCGCGAACACTGTTTCGCCATTTATGTTTATTCGTCACGTGCAATTATTTCTATATTGCAAGCTGAAGGTGTTCGACCAGTTTCCATTTCTCGACGTCACGTGACACTGGAATTTGAGAAAAATCGTAGGTAAAGATTTTTAAATTTGCGTAAAGAAGTTGCGATTTTGGAAAAGATTTTTTGAGTCTTGTAAAACTACCAACAGTTGGCGAATCTTTTTTTTCCGTTGCATATCTCCCTTTGTTTAATTTAAATTACACAGCCAACGTCGCGTAGAGGAAGCTTCAATCTTTCATCCGAGTGGCGAAACATCCTCGCGCGCACATTTCTCGCGAAATTCTGTTTGAAAAAGTTCAATTCTTAGAGCTAGAAATAATATGCTCCAATTTTACGGTAGAGTGTATCTTCATTCAAATTTGCAACATTCCACTTCTCGATATATAATTATCCATTTTCGGAGGTTTACGTTTTACAATTTGCAAATTTTGCACTTCTCAGTTCCGTCTGCCCGTGAAAAGCGTTACGCCGCGGTAATTAACGCGAAGTGGAAGGAGATTGTTAAACTGCGTGAAAAATATTTGCGAAAAATTGTGGAATGTCCACCGTCTAACAATTACCCCCAAAATATCATGTCACGTGACGGCGAAATTGTCTGCGAAATAATTACATCTCTGTCGTCGCGGATTCAACCCTCGTGAATTTTTCCTGAGGGTTGTCTACGAGTTTACCTCGAGTAACCGGCGCGTACAAGCGCTAATTACATGTTCGTTGTAAATTATCTCTCGTTAGCAGGTTGCTCGCCGATGTACACCGACTGGACCTAATTATTACGCCGCTTGTAGGCGATAGCGGAGATTAGATTGTGGGCCCGTCGAGAAGGAAACTCGATGCTTTTCGCTTCTTAATTGCGAAACGCGCGTCGTCAACTTGTTGCCAATTGCAGTCCTAATTGTTTATCACTGTCCGATCGAGCGATTCGCGATACGCGTTACGAGCAATGTTCGATACGCGTTATGTACCAGTTCCGTTAAAACAATAACAATTAATTATGACTGTTAATTGCGGGACGTTAAAAGGGAGTATCGAAAAAGGCGGCGACTGTTGTCGCGAATTGAACGAGTCCATTCCAGTGCTGCGATCGCCTACAGGCCAACTACAACGCCAATTACCGTTCGATCATTGAAGTTAAGCAGTATTGGGCGCGGTTGGTGCTAAGATGGGTCACCGCTTAGTACCGTCGTTCAATGTTGACACAAACGAGCAAAAACTCATACAGTTGCGTTAAGAATCAAAATTACATCACTGTAGAAAACTCCCCACCTTTTCTACTACACGAACACACAACCTACCCCCACCACTTCAATCCCACCCAGACACTACAGACCGAAAACAACCTTCAGTAACTTCAAGTTTACAAATAACGGTTACTACTATCGAAACACCCAAAAAAAAATACTACCATACACAGAACAATTAATTTGGTCTAATTTCTTTACCGACTGTACAAGGGAGAGATGTGGCAACACCGCATAACGCTATTGGCGAGTCTCGCGTCACGATTATTCGCCCGATGCCAGTGATTTTTCAAAAACCGATTCCCAATCGCGATTCCCTTTAACGGCCGCGTTGTCGCGCGTTTAGCTCGTGTAGAGGATTCAGTTGAGTGATAGAGGAGGAGGGGGAATAGAGCGGGAGAGCGGGGAGTGAAAGGGTGTAGTGGGGAGGCGAGCGGCGTAGTGGGGGCTTAAGCGGGATAGTGGGGGGTGGCGGCGTTGCAGCTTTTATTTGCGCGCGGATTCCACGTGCATTGTACAACCATCTTGTTTGCTTGTTATTTTTCCTTTTTCGCGTCCGTTATTTGTCGAATCGATAGCGTTTGATATCACGCGGCGGCTCGGCATCGGCGTTTCATAACGCCGTTAATGCGGGCCTCCGTTAATCGTTAAAGACGGCTCGATCTGGCGAATATCAAAAGCGGCAATTAACGCTGGATATATACCGCCGCGCGGAAAACTCATTTCCCAAGACTCGTATGATAGCCGTGTAATTCGATCGGCCTCCGCTTCCAAAAATATAATCCGATACGCAACGTGATCGCCGGGTGCGTTGTCATCAGGGGCCGGCGCGCTGCTAATTGGCGTGTATCAATCAACCAGGTTAATTGATAATAACAGTGCACTTTTATGTCGTCATCACGGCTAATTAGGATGTGGGTCGCTCTTGTCCAATCTTGTTGCGGCAACGATCGCTCCCAGCTCGTTCCCGAGTCTTTGGCGATTCACAACACAACCTTTCTCCTCGTTTTTAAACAACGCTGTTACTTTCACAAGAAACCCAAAAAAACTTGGTTCTTTTCAAAATAATTTTTAAATATCAAAGATTGAGAAAAAATGCCTTTTTTTCACCGAATAATTGAGGTATAATTATCGGGTGTAAAGTATCAATAAAATAATAGATATACACATTTTTGAAATTATTCTTTTACGGTACATTTTAATGCCGTCTATTGTTTATTATCTGAACATTCTGTGAGTTTAATTCAGTTTGGTAAATTACATTCAAGGGAATTAGCGAAACAGAATTATCTGAAACTGCTTGACACGTGTTTCTCTGCTTTCCACTCAATTGCAAGTCTCCAACGTCGCAAAATGGCAGGTTGCGCACATCACCGTTTATCTCCTTCCGACCGAACGAGCGCGAATAGATTCGCGAATTGGCTATCCTTGTATACCCTTTCAAGCCTCACGGACAGGCGTAAAATGACTGGGGACATTATCCAAAATAAGCAAGTCGCTGCGCTTTGTTTACAGATAAACGCGACAACGAAACAATACAAGTATAATTTACGGATAAAAAAGCTGAAATTAGGGGGAAAAACGGTGTATTCGATTCGAGTTGAAAAAACAAAAGTGACCTTTTAAAAAACTGTACAAAAACGAAAACACAAAATTCAGTGGTTCCGATAAAATCTTGTTTACGTAGACGATAATATTTGTTTCGTCGGTTAGAAAAATCAATAGAAAGCAAAACGCCACAAACTTTATTTGTAGGTTGCATTTAAAAATTCGTACTCTCGGCAAATGGCATATTTATCTCAATTTTGACAGGTCGCGATGGAATAAAAGTAACGTTGTCCACGAATCGATATCCGCTGGAAACGAGATGTATTCTTTATTCGGAATCGTCGTGTATCGAGTTGAAAAAGGGCGAAGCGCGTCGGCGGAGTTAAAACGTCGGACGTGTACGAGTGTCGAAAGGAAAGATTGCCCCTTTGGGTCATTATTCCCCTGAATAATTTCGTACTTGAAACGTCATTAGAGTAATTAGCAAATGGAGTGGCGGCTTGAGCGGGTCTCCTGGCGTCCAATTACGCTGATGCCGCTTCGCGTGCGTGCTTTGTCGTCTTAGAACCACGGTATTGCGGTTACTCGTCGTGGCTCTTCTTATGCAAAGGGCAGTGATGTCTGAATGAGACACACGGCCGTGTATACACGCGTTGTACCGTGCCACGCACGCCGTTCCATTCAAAACATTACACCCGGCGTATGTTTCAACGGAAAGATCCCAAATGCGCGACCCGCCACGCCCTCTGTTGCCTCGGAGTCCAAAGCTGAAAATCCCCGCTCTTGTTTCCCCTGATTTTTCCAGAACATCATTCTTACACGTCCAACGGCAACGTACGTGGCGTTTCTTTTGATCCAGTCTAACCCTTTGATCCCTTTTGATCGGGCATCCACGCTTCTTTTTTGTGTCTTGGATATCCCCTAATTTGGCTGGTCAATCCCTGCGTTTTGTCTATCCCGTTACATCATTATCTTTTAACACGCTATTGTCGAAGATGGAGTACCTCTTTTTTGGGCAAATTCAACCCTTCGACGGTTAAATTTCACGCTTTTTTAGTCGCAGATTCAAACTCGGATTAGTTTGGGATATCCCCTAACTAGGTTGGATGTCATAACGTGGGATCGAGCGGTATCAACAAAGTTAAAGGCACTCGGCGAAGTTTATTGTAATGCGGTTGTGACGCATTTAGGTTCGCTGAAAATTCGACGTGGAACGCCCGATGACGAGGTCACACGCGCTGGATGAACGGCTGGTGCGGCGAACCCACCGTGGCCCCCACCGACTCCGACCGCCGAAAGTTACGGAGTCCCCGGGCCCTCGTAACTCCGGGCTGCAGCCGCAAGCTATTTGGTCACTCGTATCGGGGTTGCATCACCGCTCCCGGACACTTGAGAGGCATCCGAGAGGCAAATTGAGCGGGAGTTGATACCAGTCATTCGCTGCCACGCAACTTCCTTGTTTTGGATTTACCCACGATTATTAGATTGGAATTTAATACAATTCTCCAATTCAGTCTCCAACTTCCAGATCGAACAAAATTCTTTTTAACAAACATTCCCAATAACGCACGATGAATAGATCGCGTTTCGAATACACTTTTCCGCTGCTTGGGAATCCGTTTGGGTGCTTTTTGACGCACGCTTTAAATGAAATTCGCGATGGAACGGCTGAACGTACGCGCGTAATAAGATCTCCGTTAAAAACTGTTTGCGCAGACATGTTCCGGAAGGGCGGCGGTCGTAAACGAGAGGCGGCCCTCGTGCGTTCAACGGAACAACGCGATTCACGTGGGCTCGAGAGGTTGCACGAGTGCAAACACTACTTTCCTACTCGTTCACTTTTACTTTCAGGCCTCGAGTGGAATCGAATCGCAAACTTTTCCCTACCCTTTTCGAGGCCCATTAATCATTCACTCGCATTCAGATTCTGGATTTGTGATTTTCTATAGACTACTTTCTAAAAGAGACTCCGCTGCAAATAGCGAACTCTCGTGAGGAGTTTCCTGCGATAGACCTGGAGAGGGTATGTAATAATTTTCTTCCTCTTTCGGAAGGAGACTCGCCGAATCGCGACAACCATTCCGACGACGTTTTGTCAACGGCGAACGAGGATGCGGCAGGAATATACGCGTTTTGGTTACGGTAAAAACCAGGAGGTAGAGAAATTTTCATAAGACGAACGAAGCTCATTTTCGAGACACTCGAACAGAGACATTTCCGGATCCTTCTTTTGTAGCCGAGTATCAAACACTGAATTCACGTGCAGTCGGAAAAGAAATAGAAGGCGGAAAAGGAGAGGTACGGAAATAAAACGGCGTAGTTTGCCTGGCGGTAACATTTTCTTCCGTCGCAGCGGCCAGCGAACGTCATCGTCTTCCCTCTCCTATGAAATTTCCCTGGCAAGTTCAGCGGAGCGATTACTTTGAAGCATTCGATCGTCTCCCGGCGGTGTACCTTCCGCTCTCGACATGGCAATAAGAATAATGAATGCTCGGCAAAGATTCTCGAAGGCTCTCCTGATGTCGAGCTTTTCGAGACTCCGTCTCGCCGGATATTAGCACGAAAACAGTGGAGGGGGGGGAGAGTTGCCGTCAAGGGAAGAGGGTGAACCGGAAGAATCGCATAATCGAATAAGCAAACGATTTCGTTTGCAGCTGTTTTGAGTCTGGCAAGCGTCACTGACGCCGTTGCCACTTGTCGCTGGAACGTACGCGTGTGCCTCAGATGTGGGAGATAAGAGCCAGGATTAACAGTAATGCATCGGGAAAGGGTTCTGGCTCCCGGTCCCGCCAACCTTCCGAAGATAAGCGACGGTTCTCCCATACTTCACTTCCTGGGTAGAATTTGAAATTGGGGTCTTAATAAAGTTGTTGGATCAGATATGGAACGAGAATGATTAAACCGAACTTTGGATGCTTGTACTACTCAGTCGTCATGTTGTTCCAATCGCGGACCCAACATAGCGAGGCCTAACTTTATTCGAATCCATTCTTTTTTCCCTCTATCTTTTTCTTTCAATTTACGGTATATCCCGTACAAAATATCTTTAGACTTACAAGAATTACATTCTTTTATTATGCACAGTTTCTTTCCACACTGATACGGTTCGTCAAGGATGGGCAGTGATCAAGGAGATCGATAAATGTCAAAGGCAGGTTAGGTTGACGTGACCCGAACCAAACATGTCGGTTGGTGAAATGATCACAAAAATCGGAATCTTGCCTGGATATCCGAAAACAGCACCGGATCGATAGATAAATGGCGAAACTCCTTACCGAAAAGTTGGCAGTTCTTTTCCAAGAGGGAACAATGAGCATTATCGTGAGGCGAATTCGCACGACGCGATAAAGGATTTCAGCGAAAGACGACGATGCGAGTAAGACCAGTTGAATGTTAATTGCAGTGCATAAAAGCAGAAACCAATATGAAGTAGTTAGGTGTATAATACGATGTAGTCAAACAATGCTGTTGAGCGCTGAATACCGCTGGGAGAAAGACTGCATCGGCCATAAAGGCTAGACAAAAGGTTCCGATAGCGCTTCCAGGAGGATGCCTTGGACCGGATGTTACGCCGGAGGCTGAAGTGCGCTCGGCCAAAGACGATGAAGAGGTTAGGGAAACGGGGCCTGGCTGTCTTCGGGGGTAAAGAGGGGGAGAGAACTTCTCGTCTGAAGGACGCTATTGGGACCCACTGGTGCTCGAGCAAACGTATCTGATAAAGAAGATTGGTACTCGCTGCCTCTTCCGAGAGCCACTTTCCTCGTTCCCAGAGTACACAGTCTTGTATTTGGAACACCGCGGTGAGACTGTTTATCATTTGCCCGATGAGCTCGTTTTCAACGAGACGGAGAAAAGACAAATTGTCCAGGAATCGATCCGGCATAGTAAAATAGTCATCTCCGACCTCGCCGTAGTTCTTCCAAAATTGGGTACTTTCAAAAGGTACGAATTAAAAAAAAAAATTCAGAAACTTTTTATCTTAACAACTTGTACATCAACGATTATTCCCATATCGAATATTTATTTAGAGGTATAAAAACGAACTTCCGATGATTCAAACGCCATAAGAAAAGTGGTACGACTCTTGTTGTCCCACGCAAATTAAGAAGTTGCAAAGCGCGTAACAACCTTGTGAGTGAAAGAAAAAGGAAGGGAGGGGAAAGATAAATTATCCAATTACAGACTCCGCAAGTAGTTAATTCAAGATTGAATTGTGATCCCTCACATTATTCAATTACAGTTGGAAACTTTAAATTATCGTTGTAATTCTTAAGTCATATTCCGAAGGGCAATGAAATTCTTGTCTTCGAGAAAAGGTTGATAATGGGAAGGTTTACGGTAGCTAGGGATTGTCGGCGTGACGAAAGTGGGAGGGGAGATGGGTGGGGGGGGAGCGATGGAATATCCCCCCGTAGTGGCCATTATAGCGAGCCGAGGGGAGAAAAGGGGGAAGGGATCACCGTCCCTCTCTATCCTACTCCCACCCCCCTATCTCCGTCTCCCTCTTTCTCTCACGGTGACCGTCGGGCGCTTAATTGTGTCGCGGAAATACTCAGACAGACGGATTCCTTTAATAATGCGCTCGACGGCGCGCTTAACCTTTCCACCCTCTTGACATTTCTCATCACTGCGAGAGTGGAAGGCTCTACCTTGCCTTTACGTTCTGTGTACTACAACTAAATAAAAGTACTGCCGCGGCGGGCGAGGAGGCTCAGCCGTTTGATGTTTCCTTAAGGCGGGAATATGAGCACACGACTCGCTGAAACCTTTTATCAAACGTTTATTACGTCAGAAATTCAATTTCGCCGTCGATTCTGGAACAAAGAAGGAAAATGGGCGACACTTGCGGCGAATTCGCTGCTCGGGTTATGTAGATATCGCGACCGTGAAAATTGTCTAATTTGCACTTTTCTTGTCCAGAGGTTGGCACCAGTGTCTCTAGCCAACTCTTCGTCACTGAATCCTCCCTTTTCCATGTTTACGTAGTTACGAATGCCGGCGCTTTAGTTATTCTCATCGAGGCTAATTTTACGCGAAGGGCAAATCGCGTGGTTTATCCTTTTGTTTGTAAATAGTGCGAAAAGGGACGACATGAAAAGTGAGGTTAGATGGCCTGTATCGGAACAGGAGTACCAACAATAACGAAGCCTACTGTTGCAATAACGGTCCCTTGACATTTAATGACTGCGTGACTATTTTCCGTCTCTCTCCCACCTCTTTTCAACGACTCTGCCACTCTCTCTCTCTCTCTGTCTCTTTCTCGTTCTCTCTGTTTCTCTTGCAGGGAGAGAGAAAGAGAAGGCAACAGGAAGAGAAAAAGAGGGCACGGTCCGCGAACCGGAAGGCACCCATTTTGCTGGTACAAAAGCTCGCTCGCATTATGAATTGACGAGGGCACGCCAGCAAATCTATAACAGTCTGTTTGTTGCCGAAATTGGAGGAAAACATTGCGGTTAGGCCCGCGGCGATGCCGTCGCGTATGATCCTTTTGCGCGTTTTGCCATAGTCCCCCAGGCCCGCCTGCTTTTCGGCCGTTTGCTAGTCTTTCACTCTTTCGGCCGCTCCACTGGGTACTGCGATGTTAATAATGAACAAAGTGAACAATCCGCCTCACCGCGAGAGATAACTTTAACAATGTGCGAGACAGTGACGGTACATTGAGCGAAGTGTGGGGGTTGTCAATGGAAATATCAGGTCGGAAACTATGAAACGGGCGTTCTTGTTCAGCCTGGGCGTTTACTCAACGCCCGTTTCATAGTTTCCAACCTAATAATTAGCAGGGAATAAATAGTTCCGCTAATTAACTTTGAAATTCACCCCGGAATGTCGATTGAATTGGATATTTACTTTTCAAAAATATTTGTACTTCGAATAGATGTAAATTAAATATATAGGTTAAAGGAACTCGGCAGTTCGTTACATTTTCATACCTAACCTCAAATCGTAATAACTTTCTCATAATTCATAAACTGCAGCAGCGTCACACGGTAATTATAAATGAATTTTTCAACTGTTGTGAGGAAAACTTCCCGTTGCCCAAAAAAACCAACTGAAATAATTCCTGTGCGATAACTGAATTATACAGTGAGCCAGCGGTAACTGAAAATTCGTTCGCAATAACGAAAAGTTCTGGTCAATACGGTGAAAAGGCACACGAGTTAACACCACTACATATTTTTCGTTGTGGCGGATGGAATGTTCCCTCGGTTTAATAATTAATAAATTCTGAATAATGAAAATATCGTGTTATATAATATATATATATATTTAAATCGTCATATGATGCAATATAACAAAACGTTTAATTTTTCAAAAATATACTCATTACCACTTATTCGTCGACACTTTATTAAAAATCGTCGTACCAAACTGCGTGAATTAATTATTAATCGAACTTCCGCAATTCGTTAATTTACGACTCCACCCAGTAGATTCCCCCCACCCCACCGCCGAATGCACGTACATTGTCCCGTCGCGTCGTCCCGTGCGAT
>JABFPT010004253.1:1832-11986 GCA_022817245.1 Nixonia krombeini
TCTTGGAGTGAAAGATGGATAGAGGCGACAAAAGGAACGGGTAAAGAAAAAGGTTTTCGCTGGTAAACTCGGGTCTGCGCGCCAACTGACCGGAAATATAAAAAATTATTATGTGATTTTGGTTGTAGTGTGGAAAAGAAAAATCGGAGTCTGCGTGCCAAATGTTGAAATACATAAAAAAAGGTACAATTGTTCCTTACGAATACTCGTTAAACGTGGAAATTGTTTATCCTTACACGGAAAACGAAGTTGACGCATTTGATTCAAAAAGATGGTCCGTAATCTTTTGAAGATGTAACACCCCCCTCCTTCAAGTTTGTGGCCCCGACTCAAATCGTCTTCCTTTTCCATTACAATGGAAATGCAATGATATACATATTTTTTTACAGTAGTAATGATCTCCCATTATTTTCCCAGAATTTCGATGCCTAATGCGTATTTACTAGATTATCATAGAATTTATACATTGAGATGGGGTGTTCTGACTTTGTATTATTAAATTAGATATAGTTAATCTTAAAATACTAGCATTACGCCTGATGACAATGTAATGATATGTTCATAACGTTACTCGTTATGAGAGTGCTTTTACATTCCTACATTCACCCATACAGTATACGGATGCAAACTAAACGATATAATGCCCAGGGAATTATAACTAATAGGCAGACGCCCCCTTTTAATGAAATCTTTATGCACCATTTTCGTGTGTTTACCAATTTTTAATTTCACATTCTTCTTGTAGAATATTTCTAGAATTTCATAAGGACCGTCATATTCGTCATCCAATTTTCCCTTTTCAATATGTTTTAGCAAATAAACAAAGTCGCCGATTGTATACTCGATGACTTTAACATCACGATCGTAATATTACTTCGATCGTTCTTTGGCTTTGTAGTTATTTTCATGTGCTAAGCGTTTTAGATTACCTAATGTATTTGAAAGTCCCGTTAAATAATCGTTGTAAATATCGATGTGGCCTTTCGTATAGGTGATTTCTGTCATGGGAAAATTTGAAGGGAAACGAGCCTCCTTGCCGAAAATTAGTTCATACAATGTGATCTTCGTTGCTTCGTGAAGTATTATACGAAAACATGCAATAGTCCAGCAGTTCTGGCCAATTATTGACGTTAGAATTAACAAAATGTTTTAAACATTTGATTAGAAGAATATGACTCTGCTCGAGAGCTCCATTACTTTGCGGACGAAAGGCTAATGTACGATAAGTTTGTATTTTAAATAGTTTCACGAATTTTTCCATTAAAGAATTCTAAAAATTCGATCCTTGATCGGTTAGAATTGATTTTGGGTAATCATGCTTGCAAATAAAGTAACGAACAAAAACTTCAGCTGTCGCTATCGAATATGTGTTCTGGAGAGGTACGGCAACAGAATATTTGATTAAGGAGTCTTGAATCGTCAAAATGTATTTACTATCATCATGAGCTTTTGGCAAAGGACCTACAATATCCATACATACTTCCTCGAATGAATCATGACCGTGTCCGTAATTATGATTGGAGATTTTTCTTTATTCCTTACTAACTTTTTAACTTGACACGATTGGCGAGTATTGACGAAATTTCAATATCCTGTTTGATGCCAGGCCAGATGTAGTTTTGTCTAAATCTATTGAACGTTTTTGCAATTCCTTTATGGCCACCTGTATTTCCTAGAAGCATGATATTCTAATATAATGTTACGACGTTCTGATGGTTCTGGCGTTGTTATTTGTTCTGTGCAAATAGTTAGTCGAATATTAGTATTGCGGAATAATGTTTGAAAGGCTCTTTTAATTTTAATTCGCGAAATTCGTGTTTGACAGGAATCATACTTAGAAATACTGATTGACTTTACATTTTGATTAATTAGTGCCTTACGAAGTGTTTTTACAGCCTTATGAAACGAATTTTCATTAGCATTTTCGTGTTGTTCAGTAACTAAACAGAAGACTATTTTTGATTTGTGTATACCTCTGGTAAAAATACTTCTGGTAGTTGACCATTTATATCAACCAGTAACAAAATTCTTCCGTTTTAATTCGCGACCTATTTCGCTTAAGATGATCTTGTGTTTCAATTAAGATTGCCGGTGTAATAGCTCCGCGTTTGTTAATTAATTTATTGGGACAAGAAACTATGGGTGTTCGGTGATTGGTTGACTTTCGTGCTTTTGAAGGTTTTTGTAAATTAGGTTTCGGTAAGGGATTCACGACCGATTTTATTAATGATTTCTGAATTACTGGTGGGTTTACTGTTCCGCGAACGAAAGAAGGTACGGGAGTTTCGTTGTTGTCATCCACGTCCATTGGTTCAACATCATCCTGTTTAGTCGCTTTTATGGGTTGTATGTCATTAGTTTCTTCGACCTCCATGTCGACCGGTGAGTCGTCTGTTACGTTGAAAGTTTCGCTTGTTTCGATCGACATGCTAGCTGGGTATGGAGCCCTAAGAAAAGTCGAGGTCTGGGTAGGTTCGTCAGCATCGGATAACGAAAGGTGAACTGGTGATGGATTCCTAAGAACCATCTGTCTTTCGGAGAGTACGTCGGCTTCTAACGATGAACGATGAGCAAGCGGCGGATTCCTAAGAGCTGTCCATTCGCTCGGATGTTCGAGGATGTCGGCGGCGACTACTATCTTGTTTGATTCATCGGTTTCTGAATCTTTGTTGCAACTACGAATTGCGTTATGTTCCGCTTCTGAAGCTGTTTCTGTACTACTGGATTTTGATTTTCGCATAGCCCGCTTACGACGAGTTAATCGCGCATTCTGTTTTCGCCTTTTTAATCGCGTGATAAGAGGCATATCGGATAAGGTATTGGAGTCCGAGGCATCGTAATCATTCCTTTTTATCGTCTTCGTGTGGTAAATGAATGGATTTCTCGGGTGGACTGCCCGCGGATGAGTCGGATTCCTTTTTTATACATTTTCTTTTTATTCCTAATGGCAATACGTTTGCTATTTCGTGCGGATTTCGGGAGAGCGCGTCTGCTACGAAGTTAGTTTTACCGGATTTATGAATTATTTTATAAGAATATTCTGCCAATTTAGTGCGGCATCTTACTAATCTAGATAATGGGTTATCAACGGAATTTAACCATAATAATTGTCGATGATCTGTTACTATTGTGAAAGTTTTACCATAGAGATATGGCCGAAAATGTTTTACGGAATGTATTACGGCTAAATATTCCTTTTCGATAGTGCTGTAATCTCGTTCCGCCGGGCACAGTGATCTTGAATAATATGCAGCAGGTAAATCGTTGCCGTCAACGCCTTGACTTAAAACCAATCCGATCGCGGAGTTTGACGCTTCTGTTGTGAGAACGAAATCCTTTTTGAAGTCGGGGAACTGCAGAATACGTTTAGAAATTAGTGCATTTTCCAATTCATCGAAGGCTTGTTATTGAGGCTCTATCCTTACAAAGAGGACGCCTTTCTTTTCTAGTTTAAGCAAAGGCTCCGATATAGAGCTGAAGTCTTTGATGAATTATCAATAAAAACCCGTGGCTCTGAGAAAAGGTTTGATGCCTGTTACGTTTTTGGGTACCGGAAAATGCTTAACTGCGAGAATCTTTTTGTCGTCCGGCAATACTCCGCCGTCCGTTATGACATGTCCTAAGTAGGCGACTTCCTTCCGCAGAAGCTCACATTTATCAGGCTACAAGGACAAATTGGCGGCCTTAAGGCGTCTCATAAGCCTTTCAAACTTGATACTATGTTCCTGGAGAGAGGATGCGTACAAAACAATGTCGTCCAAGTAAACGAACAGTTAAATTCCCTGGAAGCCTACTAAAACTCAGTCCATGAACCGCATTCTTTTAAATTGGTAATGACCGTAAGGAGTTGAGAAGGCGGTTTTCGCAGCGTTGCAGGGGTTCATTGGTATCTGATGAAATCCACTCGCCAGGTCGAAAACTGAAAAGTATTTCGCGCTTCCGAGCTAGTCCATAATATCTGCCATATTCGGCAGTGGATAAACATCACCAATGGTCTTTTCATTAAGTTTCCGAAAATCCATTACTACCCGGTATCTCTTGTTTCCATGTGAATCATCCCTTTTTGGGACTATCCAAACAGGGGAGTTGTACAGGGAGTCTGAATGCTGAATTATCTTTTTAGTTAACATGTCGTTAACCTGAATATCAATTTCGGCTTTGTTAACCGGTGGAAAACGATATTGTTTAGTATTTATTGGAAATTCATCTGTCGTTGGAATCGCGTGCTCGATTTTATTCGTCGCGCCTAGTGGTTCATCAGGGATGTGAAATTGTACTTGATGTGCACAAATTAGATTTTGTACATCATCGAGCTCATCTACATTTAAGTGGTCAAGTCTTAAGAAAGAAATGAGTTTATTAAGTCAATCGGATGATCTATCATTGTTTATTGTATTCGGCCCTAAATTCATTTTGCAATTAACGCGCGCAATTTTTCTTTCTTCGAACAACTCTGGCTCTAACGGTGGTAAAGTTATCTTAGTAAAGTTATCGTTATCTATTATCTTCATCGTTTTAACCGTGGTGTTGATCACAAACATTACATTATAATACTTTATATTATTTTATACCTTATATTACTTTTAATGATCAATATTTGGCTTAAAATCTTCATGGAGGAAACTCTGAAGACCGCGTAACTATTAAACACTGTTAAAAATAAGGGTTAGACAAACCAGCTAAGAATAGTTTGTATAAAAGATCCACGGTTTAATAAAAACTAACTGAATCGAATTGGATTATAGATAATTTCCCACGTGCAAAGTACAACCAATAGACTTTATTAACCTAACGGACATGTTGCTCGAGTGTTCCGTTCACAGCAATTCCACGAAAATTAAGATTATTTTTAAACCGTGTCTTTTTAACGTTCGAACACAATGTTGATGCTGAGTCGTTCGTTTTCCTTTTCTATCAGGTTACATTGTATAATAAGGTTAACTCGCCCTACGCTGTTACATACAGACATTGACGGAAAGTTGACTTACAATGTGAGTCAGACGTTGTATAAATTATTGGGGAATGTGAGACTAATCATGCAAAATTGCTTTGAAACTAAAATGATCTAACCTAATTGCAATAGGAAACTGTAGACTTTTAATTTTAGTAACTTTATTAAATATAGCCAGTTTATTTAACAGAAAGCAACAGTCTCTCCTTTGACTACAGTAGTTCCCGATGGAACAGCAATACTTTTTTATAACCAATCAACCAACCAACCAACTTTTTAGCAAACTTTATTTTCTTCTTTGTAAAATGGGTTAAAAAAGTGTAAGAAAATGAATTAAAATAAAAAAATTGAATGTTGAATGTTTCATAGATAAAACGAGTTTGGAAAGATCGAGAGATGAATCCAGAAAGTGCGCATCGCCGCCAGCTGCTTTTCCGTACGGGTACATAGCTCCGAGAACGCTTTGAGGCGATTCTTGGGCTGTGGCTCCGCGTATTACGCTATGATAAATAAATTCAACCATTCTTTTGTTCAGAACCTCGTTGTAGCGATGCTAATACGGCAACGCGGAATTAATGGGCTTCTTAGATCGGCACTAATTCGTGTGTCTCTCATGGATAACAATAGATCGGTCTCGAAATGAGATGTACGGAATTCATGCTGCACTTTCTCGAAAATTCTGACGCGTTTTTTAAGCCCGCGAATGAGATTTCCACGAAAATAACAATACTCGTGGAAAGGTCGCTTGCTAAAAAAAGTTGTTCAGAATAAATAACGCACATTAACATATATGAATGCATTTATATTAACTACATTAATCTTTAATTACATTTACTAATTCTTCTTTACACATGTGTTAATTAACTGATAACTATTAACACGTACACAATTGTCGTATGAAATTGACTTTTCTTCGGTAATATTTGGGATTTAATTTTTCCTTCTTTCCACGTTACAATTCAAATTACAAAAGCTCTTCGTACACTTTCACGTCGAATACGTCAAGAGATGGTGAATACAAACGTCTGAGTTCCAACTTACGCGAGAACAACAGTAACCTGCAAAAGAGCGTTTCCGTGGACAATGTTCTGATACGTACGAGGTGATTTAAACCGTCCGATAGATACGATCCGATAAAGAGGAATTTTCTTGAAAATCTAAAGTCCAAAATAATGTACTTCGACATGGCGGTGAATACGTGACAATGATTGTGGTAATAACTAACATAGTATGTGAATGTATTTTGGAAAATATGGTTTCTCAGAAAATTCTGAGAAATTTTTAGACTCTACTCGGGTTGTAGTTAGTGCAAAAATGATTAACATAGTACATGAGTGCATTCCAAAAAATATTATGTTCTTAATAATGTTTTAACTATTGCCATTAGAGTAGCAATAACTACGGAAGTGACTAACATAGTAAATAAATGTATATTAGAAAATATTCTGCTCGTTTAAAAGTTTTTGTCATATATATTTACATGTATTTCTATATACACTGAAGTTCGTTTTACTTTTTATATATATTTTACATATACTTTACACATCGTTTTATTTATACATATATATATTATTTTCAGGAAAGCGACGGGTTCACACCCATTAATTTGCAAAAATGAGTGACTCCGGAATTCAACCCCGATTCAAACGAGCTGATACACGTAAAAAAGAGTGTATACCAAAATTTGATTCTACGGAATTTCTGACTCGCGTAGTATAGCTTGTTTGTTATTTACAGAAGTGACACGTTTTTTTTTTTGAAGAAATGATGTACGCACCTTCGTACTTTTATGCCCTGACTCACTTAGGAGTTGTGGACCAGGTAAAACTTGCTCGGCGAATTTCTCTGTTACTCAGCGATGTCAGAATATGAAGAACAGTGGTCAGATGATGTACTGACCAGAAGAAGTGCCCAGTGTAGTGGATCCACGACGGTAACGGCAAGTATGATTTTACACTGATTTACAGTAAAGAATTGCTACTCACAAAGATAATAAATAATGAAGTAATAATATCATTTATTCTGCGTAAAAATTTATATAATCGTATTCAGGTTCCAATCAAGCAATCTGATTATAAATTATACACTGATTTTAATTAACCTTATTACAATTTTAATTATATTTTTTGTAGGCTTTCGTAGGCACATTTTATTGTCACGACAAAGGACAATTTTATGCTTTGTTACACACCGCCTAATTGTTCACAAACAATTTTTTAACATAATCTACGTGAAGTCAATTCTTGGTATACGAATTTATCCTTAATTTAATGTATATTCATTAGGTGGTATAAAAAGTCTGCGCCGTTGTTTGCCATTGTCTAGTATTATATAATATGTATTAACCCTTAGCGCTCCGCGCGTTTCTTGAGTACTGCCTACCAGCAACTCCGGCACATTTTTGGAGCCGAGCGCCCGAGATAAGGACAGTCTTATTTTGAGCGGAAAAGATTACACGTCCTTATGACTGCATTTGATTTTATTTATTTTATAAATTTGCAGTTTCTTATTGTAATATATCTGGCATATCTAATTCTTCCGTAACATTACGCCATTCATCTAACTCTTGTAACGAATCTTCTGTTTCACTTTCAATAATTCTCATTCTTCGTCTCTTTGGTAGTATAATTTCGCTACCACTACTTGAAGCGTCAGAATCATAACCAACATTATTTTCCACAATGTCTTTTAACACTTGAAAGTCAAATACCTCTTCAGTATCACTCAGCTCTAAATTCTCATCATAATAATTATTTTTCTCCATGTTGCTAACCATAAAATGGGTCAAAAAATGGTTTAATCGTAACAGTAGAGAGACTGAGCACGTTTTAACTACAGATAACAATGCCAACGCCGAAGATTCTGTAACATCTTAAGCGTAATCATAATAAAAACATTGGGTTCCGCAGAGGAGCCTACGGAGTTACGGAACAAATGACGGATGGCTTCGTAGCGGAGCCAACGGAGTGCTAAGGGTTAATATACATGTTTTCGTATGTTGGCAATAGTTTTTAGAAAATTTGTATACCTCGTTTCGTTAACACGTTCACGCCGGCGCCGTTTTTCATTTGTTTTCCTATGAGGCGGCGCTCAAATTAACATCGCGCTTCATCTGGCGGCGCGTAATTATTTAATTAATATTATAATTAGTAATATAGTATTATATTATTATATATTATATATATAATTAAAATATAGTAATATTTTAATTCTCAGGGATAATGATCTAATAATTCAGAACACAATCGAATGTGTACCGCCGGTGACCCGCGCCTCCCGATGAGACAGTTTAGTGCGGGCCACCGGTGACCCGCTCCGGCGTGAACGTGTTAACACAGGTAAGAATCAATATTCATATTACTATTTAATTTTTTAAATAGAACTAATTAAAATAATTCCTTTACCGTTATACTTTCATAACATTTTTCGTATTTCCGCGCTTTTCCGGAGGTTTCTATTTTTAACCGAAATCATCCAGAAAATATACCCAAAATATATTATTAGAGAATATATTATTCTTCTGTTTTTGTACAAGGAATGGTTTAGTATTTTAAATTAGTTTTTTTGACGAACGGGAGAGTAGTGTTAAACATAATTTATTTACTTGAAAAATACTTGAACATTTACCATTTCATAAATTTCTTTAAAATGAATGTCAGTACAACAGAAATCTGCGAACAGTTCATGGCGGCTTACTGTTCCGTTCCTTTTTTTAAATTTGTTTATTATTTTCTGCGTACCATAATATACAATATTTTATATAATCCACTGTACTGTAAGTTATAGAAATATAATAGAAACTAATCTGATTAACAGGTTATAGCGTCGTTACTGATAACAAGAAGCCCGCAGCTTTTCAAAGCGATACTGTTGAGCGCCAGTTGGTTTTTAATTTTGACTCGCGGGGAAACCAACAAGCCGCGAGTTACTTTGTCAACGGAATGCTGCAAACCTCGATCCACTTTCCGGCCGTGGATCGGAAGTAAATCCGAACAGGTGGAAGGTTCGGTTCCAACTTTTCAGGGGAAAGGGGAAGGCTCGGACTAACGGTTAACGGGCCTTTAAATAACGACACGATAGAATACAATAGATTAGATATGGTCTAATACAACGCTCAGGAACAAATTCGTATGTACAGATTTATGTCTTTATATAAAATTCTTCTGATATTACAAAGAAGCGAAAAGTAATCTTAGCTAACGATATGCATCATTGAATTAAATTAAAATTGATCTATAAATTTTACCTTGTACAATATTACGAGAATTTCGATAAGTTTATCCGAATGATTATTGAAAGCAGTATAGTTATTAAAAGGAACTATAAATGTTCATAATCATAATAAATAAATGTTACTAAATTACAAAATACATATACAAAACATATATACAAAAAATTGTAACTTATTAGAATATGTATGGCGTGGCATAACAATTTTTACAATGTACAAATCCATCGTAAATATTTAATTATATAATATTCTACATATTTCATTCTGTTATGTTAAACTTAATGATTTCACATTTGAATTATTAGGAACATTTTATTTCATTATATTAAAAAAATTACAAAATGAATTTTTGCATATGGACCGTTTATCTTGAAAGTGGTGTAAGTCCATTTTCTCTTGTTTCGAGAAAATTAAAGGTTAGCATATCCGTTAATTAAAAAATTTAGGCAAATTATATGAAGTCTGGCAATGTTTCTACTGTTTTATCAATATGTAATTTGGTGATATAAATTTGTTTTAGGCGTACTTTACTAAACTGATGTATACTTATGGGCTGCAAATGGACTTACACCATTTTCAAAATTAGACAATTGTAAAAATCGTTTAATTTCAATTTTGAAAAATTAAATATCACTTAGCCCTTTGCACTCGGTACCGTTTTGGACGTTACCTATCAGCAACTCGACGCCACTTTTTCGCGAGAACGTACAACCTGGAATCGTGATATTATATAGTAGAATTTTATAATCACGTAAGGCATTGTAATGAACTTTAGTTTATATGTATTTGTAGACATTGAGGAACACATATTTACAAAAAAAATCAAAATTTATAACACTATCTTATTACTGTAGAGATCTTTACTATTCGAAGCTTCAATACGAACTGAGTTATTGTAAATTTCTTTTCTCAGTTTTCGGATTTCTTTATTACCTTATCAAGTTTCCCTATATCACTGAGTCATACTCCTGT
>JABFPT010004257.1:0-11961 GCA_022817245.1 Nixonia krombeini
GATTTAGTCCGGCCTTGGTCCGTTAGTAGGCGGTGAATGCTGGAATTTGAGTTTTAGTTAGTTTTTCCTCTCGGACTCAATCCGGTAGTAGGCGGGGAGTGCCGAGAGTAATATCTTTGTCGTGGTGGACTTTAAGACCCACGGACCAGTCGTTAACGTTGCCGTTATCGTCATTGTAAGTATTTTGTTGAGATCCGCCCGTTGGGGTTGGTATACAAAATTTATATAATCTTGTAGGTATCCATTAAGGAGTTCTGGTTTCGTTATATCGTATTTGGGAGCGAAAATCACAGCAAAATCCGGTCCGGCTTATCGCCGGCCTGTTAACACGTGTCTAACTACTGTCCCTTGATTGTAAATTAGTTTGGACTTGATATCCGCTTTCGTTACGTCTCATGTTCGTTAAATTGTTGGAGCTTAGAGTTCGTTATTGTACAGTCGCGAATATTAAGTTTTGTAGAGTATCAAGCCATGTTTGAGTTGCGTGTAATTTTCTTTATCTCACAATAAAATTCCATCTTTTTAATTAAATTCTTTCTTTGGAGAAATCCAAACAAAAATCCTCACCTGGAGCTTCCGCAGTCAGGACCGTTGTGCTAATAGCCGTTTCAACGTAGCGATCGCCTTCCCGGTGTTTAGTTTATTTAGTCAAGTTTGAGTAAAATAAAATGGCGATCCTGGACTTCTGTGAAGAAACGCGGACGTGGAGCGCGTAAAGGTAACGCTTACTGGCCGTTTATTATTTGGGGACGGGAAGGCGAGCGAAGAGCGTATCAAAGGTTCGTTCAAATCATCACACACCGTGGAGGTAACTACTTTGCTTTGCATATTTCACTTCATCTACTTTGCAATTCTTTACTGCGATATGTATGTCAATGTTGTATATTTAGAAATTATGAGACGATTTAGTTCGTTTAACTCTAAGTACAATTGTATTTATGTCGGCCTAGGACTGATTATTTTTCGATTATGATTACTTATTACTTATTGCGAATAAATTGAGATAATGTTATTTGGAAGTTCCCGCAACACGTACACATTGTAAGCGCTGTTTAATTACATCTATTTGCAAATTCGTATTCAATATATATCATTATTGTCACATAAAACATGTTTTATCATTCCCGCAATTCAGACAAAAAAATATTTAAAAAAATGTTGCATACTATTACGCGCGTAACTTTTCTATCTATTATACACATGGTCAAGAGCCGAAGTATTTAAAAACTATTGTACTGTAAAAATATCTAAACCGCCCTAACTTGTGGAAAAGCAATAAACGTCAACAAACGACAACATGAATCTCTAATTGCCGGGTGCGCCGCTTTGAGCGCACGTTGATGATGTAAACCAAGTCGCAACGCCCTCGGCGCCCTGCGCTTGGAAAACCCATATGCATGTAACTTCCCCGAATTCCAAACACAAGGAGTTTATTGTATTAAGCTTCAAACGGAGGTAAACTATGAGCCGGAATAACGTTTCTCCGACTCCCACCCTCGGAAACGAAAGCATGAAAACGCTTGTCTTTGAGAGCGTGAGAGCCTAATCTAGTCACAAAACTCATAACACACAGATCGACCGTCAACCAAATAATATATTCATCGCGCCATAGCCGCAACACAACAAAATAAAAGAAATTATATTTAATGCGCTCATTGCTTATAATGTGCTCAAATGCATTTCGAAAATACATTTCGTTTCAAAACATACAAACTCATTTTATTATTTTACTAATATTTTCCGTTCACGTTTTCATGGCGTAGAAACATTCCCGAGAGGAACTGGCGTGAAAACACCGTATTAATACTTAACAAAAAATACTTTATTAAACTACTTATATAAGGATTTCAAGAATTGAGATCTTGTGAAGCACTGGTGAAAATCAAATGAAAAAAATCTTTGCCTACATGGAGAAACCCGACATAAGATTCTGCATATGTGTGTGTGTATATATTAGGTTGGGGAAAAGAAATCCATTATTTTTTCGGTAGGTGGCTGTGGTGATTGATGTCTCGTAAAGTATCGATCAAACAATTTCAGATTTATGCTTGTTGGAAAGATGACACTCCGCACTGAAAAATTCTTTTGCTGTTTTTTGTTTGGTCAACTCAGTTGTGAATTACAGGGTGTTAAAAATGGAAGTCAACAAAGAAAAAATTCGGTACATTCTACAGTTTATCTTTGATAAAGGCGAAAATACGAGCCAGGCGGCTGAAATTGTTAATCGCGTTTATGGTCCCAATACTGTAACAGTCAATTCCGTGCAATTTTGGTTTCGTGGACTCCGTTCTGGTATTTTTGATATTAAAGCTGCACCTCGTACAGGTTGCCCCATCGATATGTCGATAAAATCACAGAAACAATCGAAGCTGACCGGCATTTGCAGAAAGCTGGATTCAAAAAGAAGCTCGATGTTTGGATGCCATACCAATTAACACAAAAAACATGATGGATCAAATTTCCATCTGCAAAGGCTTGGCCAAACGGACCGAAAGATACTCATTTTTTAAACAGATGGTGACTGGAAATGGGAAATGGGTTACATGTGACAACATTGTGTGAAAACGATCCTGGTCAAGGCGCGGTGAAGCACAAACAGTGACCAAACCAGGACTAACGATCAGGAAAATTCTGTTGTGACAACTGACCAGGAACGGTCAAAGTTAGCCAACAAGAGAGGTGTTGTGTTCCATAAGGACAACACCAGGCCAGAGTAAAAAAGTAAAATACGACGAAAATGCTGGTGTTCACTTTCCATACTTGAAAAGGTACCAACCAGAAACTACTGTGTAGAATCAATCGAACTTTTTCACAAGCAAGCCTTGCTATATCAGCCAACTGTGAAGTTGGCTATGAAAAATACAATTATGTCCGCTAACGGAAAAAACGAAATGCTTTTCGTGCACAAGGGACAACGATTGTAAATATTATCTGAAACAGCGTTCGACGTTCCGACCGTTTATCGATTTGGAAACGCGTATCCACTTAACCAACAGATAGAGAATTTATGTAACAGAGATATGTAGCGTACTTTCGCTTTCCTAATTCTTCGTATCTTCTATTGAAACAGCACATGCATGTATGTATAAGTGTGTATGTACGTATATGTACATACACACTCATATATATGATGTATAACTGTCGTTTATTACACATAATCACTACTAAGTTTAGTAGCCATGAATTCTTGAATAACTATATATTGAATTTATAATTGTAAATTATAAAATAGTGTACTTGCACCCTCTTGTGTCATAGCGTCCAACGAAAAACTATCTTTCTGACTAGTAACTGCTCAAAACTAACAAAAAACAGAACAGTCAAAATATTGATCACATTCCCCGGATTAATCACATTTTCCGTAATATTTACATTTCTTTGCGTCAAATGCACTTTACTGTTTTCTTATTTATAGCCGATTATATTACGTCAGTGACCGCTAATGTATGACAAGGAGACTGCGATACAGATCAACGACACTGAGTAACTTAAAGTAAAGGAACTTAACACTAAATCTATCGACAGTTCTTGTACACCAATTCCTACTGCGCTCGGTCAAATTCACCTGTGATTAAAAAAGTTATCGATTTTATTATTCAACTAAGATAAAAGTTGATTTATTACTGAATGTGTATGAAATGAGTTTTTATGAAATTTCATCCAAATTTATTCTATATAATTTCAATTAGAAACTTAAGTAACTAAAACTTCATTTTTCCCATATTACAAACCAAACTCAACATTATCCAAATCTAAAATTATGTATTAAAAAAACAGACAAAATAGTACTTTTCTTGTACATGTATAATAAGATATACATATATCTTATTCGACTTCCTTGCAGTTTTTTACATATTATGTTATTCTGAAATATATACTTGCCACAGACAAATGTTTCATACATCGAACAGATTTTCGTAACTTTGTAATTTTTACAACATTTTTTTTGATAAATTTTTCGTGCAAACGAAGCTGAATTTGAGAAGTTTAGTGTAAATTTTTTTTCGTGTGATTTTTAAAGCGAATCGTCTAGTTTTTAAGTTAGTTGGAATAAAAATTCCTGCCTTGAAAACTGATTCCTATCCGTTGCTTCTTTATACAAAACTCAGGCACTTATTCCAGATAGATCCGAAATGTTGTAAAATACTTGAAGAGGCCATTTACAACTTCACACTGTATTTCCTTTTTTTTAGTTTACTTTTTTACACTATAAGAGTAAGATATTACACTATAAGATGATTTGATTTATACAATTTTCTTGAAAATAGAGTCACTTTATCTTTTCGTTCGTTGACTAACTTTGGCAATTCTCTTTTATATAACCCAATATTTCCACAGATTGTTCCAACAATTATAGTCTTTCTTGCACGGAGCTTTTTGACTAATAATACACTTATGAAAAGATTATCTGTTTTTACATTCCTTCCGCATTCTGTGAATGGTTACATTAGCTTTAGAGCAGCGAACTACCCAAGTGTAACTGAACATTCTATTCTTTCATCCTTCCCTAAGTAGGGAAACTCATTTACTATATATTAGTTATTGACGTCACATGCAATCCAGAATTTTATCCTAAATTTGTCTGGTTTGTTCGGCATATACTGGATAAATCTACACCTATTCTTGAACGGAAATAACTACTCATCAACAGTAATGTATCCACCTAATTTATAGCAGTTTTGTGAATTCCCAATAAATCGTAGCAATATCATTTTGTAAACGTTGGCTCCTTTTACTCTTTTTATCAATTCATATAAACCTCATAATTTCGGTACAGTTATTTCTGCTCATTGTTTTTAAGAACAAAACGGGTCTCCAGTTTTTATTCCACAAATACGGAACATCCAAATTTTTTGTCTCATATGCACCGCGGGCTTACAGCGTAGCAATAAATGCATCTAGTCCCCACCACCATTAATGCTTCTTCTGTACATTTTACAAAACGATTGGTTACACGGATAAGACAAAATACCGTCCTTATTTATCCTTTCACAATATGTCGTTTATCACATCCTGTTGGACTTGACATGTCCTTAAAAATATTATGAACTGGTGTCCTGCCAGGTTTAGGACTTCCACCTACTTCTTCCCAAACTATTCGCTGTCTGACTCTAATTTACTAGTTCTAAGTAGCTTTTTATCTGTTTCCGTGTTTTTTTCAGCTACAGAAATATTTTGTTCATCACATACTGAACATTCTTCTTCTATGTCTATTATTTTTTCCAAGTACTTTGTAATTTTGAAACACTTTGACATTTTTAATGTAAATATCCACCACAAAATATTACACTATGTTCAGATTGAAAGATTAACATCCAAGTTTTGATGCTTTACTTTATGTTTTTCAAATAAGCCCTAGTAACAAAATGGTATAAGAAACGCTTTGGAATTACTCTACTTGAGATTGTACTCTATACTATTATTTTTTACTGTTTTCAATTGCCAACCGACTTTCAGATAAGAAAGAGAGTTTCTACTGATTTTATAAATATAATATATAATAGTAAATAAAATATTTTCCCCACCGGCCAAATAGACCGACCGCAGTTGGTAAGACACACTACAGATATTTCCTGGAAAAAAGAAAAGAAAACTGGAAGTAAATGCTGACGAATATATTGCATGTATATTTTAAGAAAAGTCATACAGTTTAGTAATCATATTATAACGTTTAAATATTTGTAAATTGTACAAACGGTCACTTTGACCGATAATGGTTAGCTTAGTGTTAAAAAGAGCGTTTCAAACAATCCGCTGAACACTATAAAAACAGTTTAATCGCACCGACTTATGACATTATGTTTTCTCTGGAAATGACTACTTATAATATAACTGAGAAATTATATCCGATAAACTTCAAAGACCCATTATACTACTTTTCTTTTATTTTTTTTACGAGTTCCCTACTTTTACCGAATCCTGGTTTTTCAAGCTCACTAGCGAATATATGCCTACGATTAAAATCAAATATTGTGTTATAACTGCATTACTCAGTTCTCAGAAACTACGGTTTGTATGATGATAGCAGAGCTTCGAATGAGAAGACAAAAACCTGATAAATGCTTACGTTTTGATTTCTGTAATTAATTTTTTGTCCCCGCTATCCAGTTCGACAAGACAAAATTTCGACAGCGCATCGACTGAGGTGATAGGAAAGGAGTCATCTGTTTGTGACTTTTCCCACTATCATGCTGGATGTGGCTAGACATTGACGATGACGATAACCAAAGAGGGGTGACAGGGAAGACACGTGCTCGGCACTACTTCGAGTGTGCGATCGCGACGGCTGACTTATTGCTACGAACGATAAAGGCAAGGATTTGGTTCGTTAGTTTTCGAAAAGTAAGTCGATAATTTTGAAGTTCTGTTATCGTTATCACGATTCCACTCGGAATGCTTTCATGGCTTTAGCTGAGTCTGCGTTTATAGCTATTCGCATCAAGAATGTTGTTGTGAATAAATTCAACGTGTATTGAATTGTGTCCGCCTTTGAGAATTTAAATTTGGGTACGATCGGACAACACTCGGAGATGTAAATATAATCGACCATTTCACACACGCTAAAATAAAAACACGCCGGTCTGGTGTATGTATTGGCGCGAATGTTATGCTCTGATGAAGTAAAATAAATATAGCTCATAACTGAGTGATAAGGTTAGAAAGAATTATTTTTTAATCAGCTGCATAAAGTTAACTCACTTTGCTATGGTACACGTTTATAAGTTCTCTGCCAGGATTACCACTTTGTGATGAACTGGGAGATGAAGCTTCCGCTCTAAGATGATCAATTTCAGCATGGAGAGCTTCAACAATTACTTCCTTCTCGTGCAAACGTTCTTCAAGTTCAACAACTCTACTAGCTAATCCTTCCACATCTTCACCTTCAGCTTCATTGATACTTATAGAACTGTGAGTAACGTCCTGTGAAGAAACGCATTCGTTTCTCTAAACAAAATTGTACATATAAAGATAAAAATGAAACAGTAATAAGTCTAAATAAAATTTAAAGAGCTGTATTTATTTAGACACAATGAAGACTGTTAAAGCAGGTAAATTAGATACTAATATGTTAAACATGTACATGTTAAATGTCGCATGATGTTTCATACAAGTACAATATGAAAAAAGGGCAAAGAGAAACAATATTGTTTCAAAATAATATTATTTAACATTGTATATTGAGTTGGGAAAAAGTAATTTCGGTTTTTTCAGTTTTTAACACACTAAAAGACGAAATTACTTTCTTGCCAACTCAATACTATTGTGTGGCGTTTGTGCCTACTGTAAAAAGGAAATTCGCGAAACGCGCGAAGAAGGGGTGTTCGCTCCGCGGAATACCGTCGTGACGCGATTATTTCATTTTTTCATTATTTACGGAAACTATTCGACTGAGGGTCACCCGAGAGATGGAATAAAATCAAACGCTCGAGACACTAATGTCAACAATTCGAGCTTTAGGTGCACTGTCGATTCGGAGGCAAGGAAGGCTGACACAAGGGATTTCGCTGCTGTCGTAACTCTCCGCTGACGGGTCTAATCACCCCGGCAGCACTGTACAATGGCATCAAGACAGCGTCTTGTCTAATAGGGGGAAAACAGGCCAAATTTGGCAACTTTCCGTCCCGTCAAGGAAGCCTTGCTAATACCTGCAACGCACACAGAACTCCTCCTTCTTTTCGTGCGCCTCGAAGGACAAGATCAATAACGAGGTCCACTATCGAGATGTGACCCACGAGCTTGTCTGCGATCGAGGGCAACCGGAGGAGCTGCTTTTCGATACGTCTTAAAAGTTGTCGATATCGTGAATAGTGAACATTTATCAAACAAATTGTTTACAATATCGCATATCGCCTTGTATTTCCGTATGTTTTGTCTCTTATATCAGTCATCCGCCGGACCGGATTTTCACGATTCAAAATTATTGTGCACACATTTTGTAATGGTCCGCTGAATCGAATATGTCATGGTGTAACAGTCGTTAAGTCTTTTGTGAACCCGATTGCCGTTATCGGACGCAAATTTACATTTATCGTAGCCGGAAATGATTTTATTTTATTTGGTGTGCTATCAGTCTTTATTTCATTTTGTTTTATAGTATGTAACCCTTTTGCGGTGAGGAGTTTCTTACGAAATTTATTTTCTTTCTATTTCGTAGGAGCGTACCTGCAAGCGACACAATTGTGTTTCTATTGTTATTCTTAATTATTCAATAATTTATTTTTATTTATTGCATTTCAACATGTCGGGGGCGACCGGTTTTTCGTGCATTGTGTACATAGTTTATCTTATCCGATTTCTTCTCTATAAATTCTCTAACGACCGACTCGGAAAAGTTGCATTTTTACTTAACGGGCCCGATTTCTTTTATCCGAGCCTTCCTTTCTTCTGAGCAGCCGATACGAACCACTCACCTGTTCAAATTTTATCTCAATCCACCGCTGAAATGGATCGAAATTCGCAACAGTTCGCTAATCTCGAGATTCATGGTTTGTTACTTTTCCAGCGAAAACAAGAACAATTAGTTCCACATTCCAGCCAACGACGCTATAATACATATATATGGTTATATGAGTTCATTTAATAGTTCGTTCGTTTGGTGGTGGTCATCCCTAGATCGCTTTCGTCGCACTTCCTGGCTTGTATCTTCTTCCCGCTATTTTGTTCAGTCCTCGATTGTGTTGTGTCCGCCTACTTTACAGTCTTGGTTCAGTAAGTACAATTTGGTTTAAGTCGAGGAATAGATTTGATGGTTAGTGTTCTTTGTTGGTTGCATAAAGGTCGAGTCGTACTCCGTCTTCGTACCCCCTTTTTTCCTCGACTTCAGGCGCGGTCATTTGCAGCAGCGATATGGAAGCAGACGAGTACCTTTCGATCAAGATGTTGTACTTATCGAATATTGGAGCAAATGTGAACACATCCTTCGGACGGATCGTTACATGTGATGATGTTTTCTGTAGTTGAGTGCTGTCAGATGAAGGATGGCTCCTCCGGTCATCTGATGGTTCTCTCTTTTCTTCCGGTGTTGGGTGCAGTTTTGTTTAGTACAGTGGCTGGTGACACCTTCGCATTTCACAACCATACAATTTCGCGAACAAAGCTAAGTTACCGTCCCTCGAAAAACATTTTGGAGGCATTCCATACTTAGGACCAATTATTTACGGACCTTATTTTCGAGTGTAATTCGGGTAAGTCTTTACCTTTTTTCGTAGTTCGAGCTGCTTGCGTTTCTAGGAAGATCGGGTAAAGTGATTTAGAAAACAGACTGTTGCGGATCTCGATATATATTGAAAAATAAAAAGAATGAGTAAACGGCATGACTGTGTATATAAAATGCCAACTGAGTATACAGTGTCGAGTATGCGTTTGTCGATGACTGATGATAGTGTGGTTTAAACTGGGACATTAACGGCGTGTCTAGGTCGAAAATGGTTTTCGTTGTTATTTGTGTGGAGCGGTGTTTTCAGTAATGCAAAGTGACCTTGGACAACGGTTCTGTCAAGCTGTCGATTTTGGTCTGTAGTATAGCTGTCGAACTGTGCTGAGAATGTTAAGAACCACGGGATGCGGTATATATTGGGTCATATAAAAAGTCTCCGCGGTTTTATGATATATTTTTTATCAAAAATTTTCTTTATTCAGAAGGAATTTAATCAAGTACATATTGACCATTATTATCTATGGCCTTTTGCCATTTTTCGGGTACCTTCATAACTCCATCGGTGAAGAACTTCTGTGTTTTATCGTCGAAAAACTTGACCCAGTGACTTTCTGAGACGCTTCGGTCGGCCAATTTTTTTACTATGGAGAGAGTTTTGCATAGTCCGAAACAAATGGTAGTCATATGGTGCAAGGTTCGGGCTATACGATGGATGCTTAAAAACTTCCCAACCAAGTTTCGTCAATTTATTCCAAGTCAGCAAAGATGTGTTTAGCCGCGCATTGTCATGATGGAAAACAACTCCATTTATGTTGGCCAATTTTGGTCGTTCTTTCTGGATTGCTTCGTTTAAACGGTCGAGCACGGTACAGGACCAAATTAATGATTTCGCTAGCTTGGAGCAGCTCATAATGGACAATTCTCTTCCAATCCCACCAAATGGTCAACATAACCTTGTTTGCTGACAATCCAGGCTTTGAAGTCGTTTGTGGAGAGTCACCATCTTCTGACCATGATCGCTTGCGATTGATATTCTTGTATTTCACCCATTTTTCATCGCCTGTAATAAAAAAAGCATTTCACTGATGGTAATTCAGTCAATTAAATTTCTTTGCATTAATTCATGTGGCATCCAAACAGCGAGCTTCTTTATGTAGCCTGCTCTTTTCAAATGATTCCAAACTGTCTTCTGGTTGATGTTTCATGACACCGCTATTTCCTGACAGCTTACGTGCCGGTTTTGCTCAACCAGTTGCAAAATTTCATCGACTTTTTCAGTGACTGACCGATCAGAGCGAGGTGTATCTTTGACATCGAAATTTCCGGAACGGAATCGAACCAACCACGCCTGAGCCCGTCGTTCACTCACGCTCAGATATTTCACTCATCTTTAAATCAATATAACTTTTTACACGAGCAACCAATTAGAAAACTATCTTCACAAAAAATGTAGGCTGAAATGTCACCTCTTAAACACATGTTCATTTCAGACAGTTGGGTGAGTGTCGCCCGATATATAGGTATCAACATCATCTAGTGGCAAAAAACGGCGGACACTTTTTATATGACCCAATATATAATCACTACTACATTTAGTAGTGATGAATTCTTGAATAGCCATTTATTGAATCTATAATTGTAAGTTATAAAATAAAATTGTCACTGTGTTACAGTATCCAACGAAAAAATATCCTTCTGACTAGTAACTACACAAGTTGCCACACTACAACTACAAAGATATTTATTACATTAATCAGATTAATCACATTTACCGCACCATATATTGGGTGATATTTACATTCACATTTTTCGCTCTCTTTCTCTTTCACCTTCTCTTGCTCCCGCCTTTTTGCTTCCCTCTCATCCCTTACGTTCCCTTTTCCCCTCTATTGGTTGAAAATCCCACTTTATCCACAATTATTTTATTTTATTTTCCTTTTTCCCACTTATATCAACCCTTGACCTCCGTGTTCTCTTCCTTCTATGTCTCTAGGACTTTCTATTTTTTTCATTTCCTTATGCACTTTTCCGTCTTCCCTTAAAATCTCTGTAATTCACTTCCATATCCGGTCCCCTATATCCTACAGGTTTGCTTCCAATACGTGTAACCACGTTTTCCTCCGCCCTCTACATACTTTACACTTTCGCTCATCCTTCTTCGCCCAGTATCTGTCCCCTCTCATGTCATTACCCAGTCTGAACTTGGCTATTTCTGCTTCTCAATAGTCCATATTATCCTCATAATATTGCCTGTTTTCTTCACCACTTCTTTGACATGCTTCTCCTGTGTACTTCTTTTTTTACCCAGTATCCTAAATGTTGAAACTCTTTCAACTTTGCTATCTCACAATTTCTCCAATCCCAATTTGTTGCCCTCCTCCTTCCCTGTCTTATTCTGAAATTCACAACTTTAGTTTTCTTCACATTTCATTCTAAATCTTTCCGTTTTAACCCTGTTATTATACCGCAAAGACCTTTTTGATCTTATTCCAAAGTATGTTATCCGCATAATCTAGCGACCATATTCTTCTACTACCCTCCATTACTTCTCCCTCCTGCCTATTTTTAAGGAATTCTTTCAAATCTACTATATATGAATGAAACAGTGCAGTGTTTAGCCGGCATCCTTTTCTCACGCCTTTGTCTGTTCAGAATTTTTTACTAAACACCTTCTCTCCCCTTTAACCCTTTCGGTACTACCGCCGCCATATGACGGCTTCCACTGAACGATCTCTGAGGCCTACCGCCGCCATATGGCGGCTTCCACTGAACGACCTCTGAGGCCTACCGCCGCCATATGGCGG
>JABFPT010004261.1:0-10643 GCA_022817245.1 Nixonia krombeini
TCATCAAGAATCACTAGCTATATTGACCCCTCCCATCACTAGGAGAGGAGATATTGAGGAAAGAATGGAAAAATTGGCATGGTTAGAGGAGTTATCTATCGAAATTCACAGTTTCCACGCTGTAACTTGTCTCCATTTGAGAATTTAAAACTGAACAAAACACCATTCCATTCCGGGCACTGAGATCTATCCAACGAACTAAAGTACGTCTACGTAGTCCAAAAGTACGAATTTTAATTACGGTTATATTACCACTAGTTTCGGTTTTATCCCATCATTTTTCGGTTTTTTGCGAAAAAAAGGCACTTCCAGTCGGAAGCGCTGCGATTGGGACACAGATTCGGACTCCTCGTCGAAAAAGGCGTCGTATGGTGTGCAAAACAGAAGAAAAAATTTCCCAAAGTTTTTTCGCAATTTTCCAAAGGGGTACCCTTTGGAACCCCTTCAATTTTTTCCGAAAAATCAACTTCGAGCTACAGCTTTGAATTATATACCAATGGATAGATCTCGCGACGCACATCAAGAATCACTATACATGTTGACCAGTCACTCGATTAGGTGCGGAGATATAAGGAAAAAAAGGAGAAAATTTGTGCGATGTGAGGAGTGATCTATCGAATTTCTTAGTCTTCGCCCTGTAGCTCTCCAACATTTTTCAAGTGAATTTCAAAATTATTTTTTCATTTAAAAAAACAGGATGCTAACTTCACAGGAATGTAGTAACCCCCATTCGAGTAAGTCTAGTAAAATTCGCACTAGTAAAATTAAGAAATGGGATTTAACTGTTTTGAGGGATGCTGCAACTATATGAAAGCTTGATTTCCGATTTCGCATAGAGAAATTGTTTTTTTTTTAGTTCACGTTCACTCTTTTATCTTACAAAGAGAGAGCTTTAACTTTGGGAATCAACATTTCATTATTTAAATTTCATTTCAGTCTGTCGGGTTCTTTTATGCAATGAATGCAAGTGAATATCAACAATGGTATACGTTATTTATGATATAGTTCCCTTTTTATTTTTCATTGATCGATAAGTAACAATGCAGGCAATGACTGTTTCTGATTGAAATAAAAAATGAGAGAAAAGAAATGTAAGATTGAATTGCAGGTGATCGAGCATACGGACAATTTGATGGCTCAGGAGACGGAGGAAGCGGTGGCAGCGCTGCAGGTTGTATCGGTAGTGTCAATGTCGCCGGTGGTTTCAACGCAGACGGTGGAGACGACGGTGGCGAACTCAGACTCGGGCTCACCGCCAATGTCGCCGCAGCCGGCTGAGGTGATCGCTGAAGAAATAAAGGAAGAGTCGGATTCCCGACCGGCTAGCCCGAAACTTGTCGCTTTCGCTCAGAATCAGGTTTTCCCTTCGTTGGACGAGCAAACGGGCTCAGCCTCGAATTCGGCCTCGAGCACGGCTTCAGATTCCGTTTCGGTCGCAGTGGCCGGCTCCTTCTCGCCGAACAGACTGCCCTACGTCAACGGAGCTGCCGCCTCTGCACAGTTCGTCTCCACCAGTCCCAACAGGCCCTTCTCGCCCGCTACCAACGCAACCGAGACCACGCAACGATTGCCTAGCGTCTTGGAAGCTGCCATGAAAGCAGAGCCGAAAGTCGAAGTTGAAAGGTACACTTTTGCGACAGTGTCTTAGTTTGAACAAATGCTGTTAATTAGACTTGCTATAAAAATGCTTTGTTGAAAGTTACTATTTCGTTACTTTGATTTTTTAGGCGCTTACACAATAATGATCTTTGTGAATAGTCAAAAATACTTTTTCCGCACGAGGTATGAAATTAATTATTGTATTAATTGTCTTCGTAGACTGCCATCGCCGTCAAATTCACTTGAAGACGGCAGCCCCCAAAGTAGGCTCTACTTGGGGAATACGTCCAGACAAAACTTGGAGACTATCGTTGAAGCAATACGGCATCTCGAAGGGGATCACCTGTTCAGTGATGAGCCTGCACAGGATGTTCCTCTGGCACTGACAAACAAGCCGGTGGTCGTCCCGGGCGCAGCAGCGTCCTCGAAGCAACGCTTACTGCACGCAGAGGTGAACAACTTCCTGCAATTCCACACGCAACAGCAACAACAACAGACGGCGACACAGCAACAAGCGCAGCAACAAGCGCAGCAGCGGCCCGGTGTAATTGTCGTCAAACATTCGTGATCCGAAACATCGCATTTGAAACACCGACTGAGAGCTCACGAGCTTTCGTAGCCGCGCGATATGTTCCCGAGCGAAAGAGAGGCGGCTAAAAAACCGGATAGGCGCTCGTGACACTCGACTCTTACTTCTCATACTTTTCTACTTATCGTATTATTCGTTGGACCGGACGCTCTCTGTCGTTTCCAGAGACTTGCATGATTTGGTTGGAAAAACAAACGAAGCCAGTATTATTACTTTGAACGGTTATTCGACTATACATGAAATGCATAGCTCACTTATCAAGGTATTGAACGAATGTGACTGACGAATAGATCTAATCTATTGGTTTACGGATCGGCGGATAAGTTTATCATTTGTGAACAACAGAGGGCGACTCGGTTGTGAGTTTTGTGTTCAGAAACCAACAGTACTTGACATGTATCTGCGAAGCAGTGTCGAGAACTGTGACTGACACCAGCAGACTCTTATTCTCATCCTTCCAGTCCTCCGCATTTTCTTCTCTTCCTTGACTCGTCGCGTCGTTATCGTACATATTATTCCGGTTCTTCGATCGTCTCTCCGCGAACGGTTCGAGCCAAATCTCGCTCACGGAAAAACTAATGTCGTTTACGGGCACCGCAAACAGTCATGTTGAATTACGAAATTTAAACGATGCCTTTTTCATACCCGACACTATGTAACAATCATGTTGTTAAACTCTGCTTTCCGGTGTCATCTTTTTGTAATAAAAATGGCACAAACATTCAATGGAACTGCATTTTTAACCCAAAATGACCATTAAGATTAGAATAAATATGTATCTGCAAATATAGTCAAACATACGTTACATATTTCCTCTGATACCGTATAATAAAAAGTTATGGAAAATTTTGGAATTAAAATTATGATGAAATTTCGTAATTTGACAACCAAATACGATAGAAACGGAGAGAGAATGACAAGGCGAGAAAGTACGAGTGGCAGAAAAAGGTGGAAGCAAACCGTTAATAAAAATATTAGATTTAAGCAAAATTCAATAAAAGGTACCATTACCACAATAATATTCTCAACACATAAGGCCACGTATGCATTATAACATACTTATCTTTTCTTTTTTACACTGCTACGAAGTACATTACGATTACATTCATAATACTGCGTATTTGCAGGAGATGCAAAAGAACAAGTGGTTGCGAGTTTACGATAAAAACGTCTGTAGGTGTTCATCAATATTTTCGATGTTTGACTTTGTTAAAACTTTGCTAAACAAGATAGACCGAAGTATGCCTGCTTGTATATGCGCATGAGTAAGTAAATTCACATTATATGTATACGCGTTAGGGTCATTCGTTTTATAGGATATGTCGGAATGTTAATTGCACAAGCAAAAGCGATTGTCACAAGTGAACATGTTCCTGTAAATGCCATCACTAAACATCTTTGTAAAGGTACTTTGAGTTCTGCAATGGAGATTTTAATATTTTCGATAAAAACAGAGTTTAGTAAGAATTCTGTTTGTATGGGATGCGATGCAAAACTTAAAGTATCCATTTTCATGTTATAAAAATTGAGTCCCATTTTTATAATACTATTTCTTAAGATTATCCAACTATTTTAAATACAAAGCATTCTGGTAGTTGTGCAACTTACATTCTGTAGACTTGACATGCGTTAAAAAGCTGCGCGGAAATGCATTCATTAATGAATGTTTTTATTTGAAAAGTATTTTTCGAATCACAGTCTTAGCTACAAATTGCGTTCGCGGATTTGCAACTTGGACATGAAAACTGTAACGCTTTCCCATGCACGTATTCGAATGAATTAGCACATTAATCTAGCCTAGTACCTTTTTTACTCTTGCGCTACACGCAGCATTTTTGCGATAGCATTAGGGGTGATAGAGAAGAGGGAAGACTGCATTTCCACGAAGCAAAAGAATGGCCGCGCGAAGAGATGTAATTTCGTTTAATCTGTGCCAAATATTGGAGTATCGAGATTTTTGTTCCTTGATAGATGTATAACGATAGCGCCGTCGTGTTGGTTCACATGAGCCCCGGCGTCATTTTTCCGTGGTCTTTTTGATGAAAACTCAACGATTTTCCACGAAATAACCGACGACAAGGGGAAGAGGTCCAACAACGTGGCATTCATTTGGCAGTTTCTCCTATGTAAAAGAGTTTAAGATCTTTGGTACTAACGATGTTTTGAAAACAATTCCCGAGATCAGTAAGACAGAAAGAAACAATTTAAAAAATATTAAAAACGTGATTAGAGTTAAAAAAATTGTGCCAAATAAATGCTGCGTGCGACAGAGCAAAAGTAAGCTTACTCGTGATGACTTTTTATAAGGTAAAAATAACCGTGGATGATGTTTACTTGGCTGGAAGTGTGTGACTGAATGAATGTTGCGAAGAAGAGAGAATAATCAGACATGATATGTGTCCGATGTCGCATGTCATGTGTTTTTCTACCGTTTCGCGCCTATGGGTGTGTTCTCGAAGCGCTAATTTGCTTGCAAATCGTTTAAACGCATGCTGCCGATTTCGAGGAATTCGACAGGCGTTTCTTTACAAGAATTCATCGAAAAATTATAAGCGATGATTCTCGGCAAGGTTGATAACGACGACCGTTCATATTTCTTACGATTTCTATGATTTATGGAGAAACGACGTAACATCATAGAGTTAAGAGTTTAGTGTATAGGTGCGAGTAGGGAATGAACGTTTACGTAACGTTAAGTACGACTAGTGTAAATGCGCGTTGATAAGTGCAGTGGAACCTGTGACGTTTTATGCCGCTTGGTTATTTAAGTTTCTAAGTATCTTTTACAAAACTACTAAAATATGGATAACACGATTGAAAATGCTATGATATAAGTATTAATGATTATGGATGGACGAAGTGAAAATGTGTAAAGATTCTCAGGTTCCACTGAATTTCGTTATGATATATCCGCCGATTATTATTATATTATTAATTATTATTATTAATTATTATTATTCGACTTCTACCGAGAGATACTGGGTACGCAGAGAATCTGTTATACGTGTATGCGATTGTAGAGTAAATCTATGAGAGAAAGGAACACTTGCTGAGATTGCCGAATCACAGACTTCATTGAGACGGCAGCACCGATATTTACATATTTTCCTGCGAAAAATTATAATCACACGAAACTTGAATTCAATAAACCCTTTAAAAAGTATTGAAATAGTGTAAATATGCGTTTATTTGACCAACAATTACCAAAGTTTACAATTTTTATACTCGAAAACTCTTCGTTTGTTAACAGTTTACAAGTACAAAAGAAAGAAATTTGTTTCACACTAAACGTGATTGACATTTGCAAATGTGTACTTTTTATTAAAAAGAGGATTTCATTGAATTGAAGTTTAAGAAAATAAAAATACATTTGAAAAGCCAACATGTTTCATGTCAATTTCTTTCTGTTTCCTTATTTTACTACATTGCATTATTTTATTAATTCTAACAACTGTAAAAAAATGCAAAACGTATTGCTTTACGAGAAAAAACGTAAACTTTTACGAGTACTTTATTGAGAAAAAGAAAGCGTTCCTGTAATTTTTTTAATTAGTAGTCTAATTTGTATTACTGTATGATACTATATAATGCGGAGTTATTAATACTATAATGAGGAGTTATTCGAACACAAGTAGAATTTACACAATTATATTACATTGATTATAACTATTGAAAAAATTGATTATCAAATGTTTCTAAATCATGAATATATTTTTTACTAAAACTATAATTCAATTAAAAATATTATCAGTTTATACAATAATATATTAATATACAATAATAATAAAAGATTGCTTTAAATCCATAAAGTGTTTGAACTGAAAAAATTTTAATTAATCGATATTTAAAGTAAAATTACAACTATTCATAAGTGTAAAAGCAATGTTTATTTCCTTTTCATTGAAAAAGGAGAAAATACAAGATTTTTACATAAATAAATTATTGTTTTGCTTATTCTGAAAACGTTCATTTAATGCACTTCTTCCAGATATGAAAAATTGTTACAAATGTAAATGAACATTTTCGTTTCATAAAACCTTCCAATGTTATTATCATTTATCATTTTTCTGTATTATCTTTTCCAGTGCAGAACACGTCTGATGGTTATTACGAGATATCGTGTTCTACATAATCATATCTTTCTTTATTTTTTATTAGTTGATGCAGGTGCTGCTGTACCAGTAAGATCTGCTAATTGCTTTTTAAACTTCAACAGTAATTCAACCTGCGGCTGCCAAATACTTTTTTCTTTCTTGGATTTGAGTTCCCGAACAAGATTACCCTTAAATTTTATAAATATATCTATTGTGTAAAGAATTACGGATCTATCATGACTAGAATATATTAATTTATTTAATACAGCAAAAAATGTATACAGTTATTGTTCAGAGAAATATATCTATTATATCCATATAACTAAATTACACTTGAAATAATTTAATAATTCGTGGGTTTCAAAAAATATTGTTATACTCACTTGTTTCGTTATTGCAGCTTCTAATGAAGCGACATCCATTGATACGTCATTTAGTTGAGATACATGCATTGATGCAGTAGATTTATTATCAGTAATTCGAAGATTAGATAGTTCTTGTTTCAATTGTAAAAGCTTAGTTACTTCCGGCTGCCAAACGGTTTTTGGTTGAGTAGCTTTCAAACTTCTAACCAATGTGGCCTAAAATTTAATATTAATACTTTCAATAACCACACTGATTACTATTATAAATAAACATTTCTCGTCGATTATATAGAAATGAAATACTACAAGTCTCACTCGTAATTTCAGGTTAAGTGGTTAAGCAACAATGATATATCTACCTGTTTGGCAATGGTAGCTTCCAAAGATAGGAGTGTAGTAGTACATGCATTGCTACTATTATCTTTTTTTGATATTTCTTGAGAAGGAGACGAATTTTGCTTTCCGGAATATTTCTGTCGTAATGTCTCCACTTGAGCATCATCTATTTTGCTAAAAAGAGGAGATGGTTTCCCAATAACATGGCCAGGCGTTAACATGACTGATACCTTTTCCGGTATGTATCCATATGTTTTACTGTCTAAACCTAACTGATTTCGTATTTCACGAGAAGTATTAGGCATGTATGGAGCCAGAAGTGCAGATAGGAGACAAGTTATATTGCAACAAATGCCAATGACCGTCCCTGCTTTTTTTCTAAAAATCAGTAGCCGAAATTTATTTTCTTTTTCTATATACTTATTCTATATCGTAGTTAATATATTTTAATTCTAATACATTTATAAAACAACATAACTTTATATGATCATTATATGTATTTATAACAAACTTGCACAACTTAATTACGTATAAAAAATAACATTATAAGACATCAAACAAATAAATTATCTTCAGCATAAAATTTCGCGTACTTATCGTTATCTTTTCCTTTAAGCTTGACCCAAGGTTGCTGAAATTGCATGTACTGATTTCCATGTTTTGAAATAGCTAGAACGTGTTTAAGAGCATCTCGTAGTTTCGCTTGTTCCATTAACGAAATATATTCAGTTAACTCTCGTTGAATTAGAGACAACACTATTAAGTCGTCTTCTTGGACATGCATTGGTGGAATTGTAGCAGTAAAATTTTTTTCAAGAAAAATTAAAGCTCTGTAAATATGAAAGTAAAATAATAGTATTGTGGAAAGAAATCAAATTTGTATCATGCATCTAAAAAATTAGTTAAAATATTTCGCAGCTATATTACTTATAAAGAATATCAAATAAGTAAAATAAAACATCGATAAAATAAATATTAGCATACCTGTTGATAAAGTTGCCAAGATTATTTAATAATTCACTGTTATTCTTCGTAGCTAAATCAACCCAGTTGAAACTAGAATCTTGACTTTCTGGTCTGATGTATGCAAGATAAAATCGCCAAACATCCACAGGAATATTGGAAAATTTTGCATCATTACCAAAAACTCCAATTCCTCTGGATTTGGAAAATTTTGTGTCTTCGTAATTCAAGTATTCTAGAAGTATTTACAATAATAAAGATAACAAACTAAAACCTTTCTCAAAAAATTAATTTTCTGTCTAATACATTATTAATGGATACATTTCTGTCAGTATAAAAAAATAATGTGTTATACAACAGACACACCACAATATTTTCAGGAAAAAATTGTATATAAATGTGTATTTGTAGGTTTTTTATTAATACTGTTAGCAACGTACGACATATATAAATATATTAATCGTATATCATTAGCACTGAAATTATTAACATATAATATAATTATGAATACCTGTGGCCATTATGTGTTTAACCAACATATAATCTAGATCGGCTGCCATTAATGTTGCTGGAAACATGATAGCGTGGAATGGAACATTATCTTTGGCCATAAATTGGAAAAGATCGACCTCTACGTCCTTAGGTTTCCACCATTTTTCATATTCTTTCGTATATTTTTTCGTAATACTAATGTATCCTAGAGGAGCGTCAAACCAGACGTAGAAAACTTTATTTTCGTAACCATCCAGAGGAACTGGAATACCCCACTTCAAATCTCTTGTTATACATCGTGGATTTAAGCCATCTCGTAGCCACGGTCGCGTAACAACTCTTGCTACACTTGACCACTGCATTTGTACACTTGAAACCCATTTATTTAACCTGTCTTCTAACTAATGAAATAAGTCAAATTAGAGTATATGTGGTAATATGGCTAGTCAAAAAATTAATTTAATCAAGAAATAGTTATCAGTAATTTGAATGTCAAAACGAACTGTAACTTTAAAAAATAATATTAATTTAACTTTTCACAGATTTTATACAATAAATCTATTCTATTTAGTACTTACTTACCTTTGGCAAATCTAGAAAAAGCTGTGTTGATGCTTTGATTATGGGTTGATTATTACAAACTTTGCAACGTGGATTAATCAATTCTATAGCGTTAATAAGATGTCCACAACCATCACATTGGTCACCGCGGGCATCTTCATATTTACACCCTGGACATGTTCCTTCAACAAATCTATCTGCTAAAAATCGGTTGCATGTTTCACATAGCAGCTGATCAACTGATTCGTTAAATATGTAACCCTGTGACTTTACCCGTAAGAATAATTCTTGTACAATTCTATAAACAAAGTTTATACAAAAATAAATTTACAATATTTTAATTAAATATTTTATTTCAAATTATAATATAATTTAGATAATATTTTTATTGTACTGTTTTGAAATATAATTACTCTGTTTGTTCTGGAGTTGAAGTACGACCAAAGTAATCAAATCCTATACTGAACCAACGGTATATATCATTGTGAATATCAAAAAATTTGTCACATATTGCTTGAGGTGTGGTTTTATCCTCTATAGCTTTAGTTTCAGTTGCAGTGCCATATTCATCAGTACCACTAAATAATAAGTAACAGTATTATTATCAAAGTTTGGAAAAAAATTACTATTTATTAAATTAATAAATTCTTGTCTTGATTACTTAATGAAATAATTTTACTTGCCTAATGTAAAGTGTATTATAATTCCTCTGTCGGCAGTATCTGAAAAAAAAATCAGCAATTAATGTTTAAATGTATAAATGTTTTGTAACAAGGTACATTTTTAAACTACCACAAACCTAGCAAAAATGTCTGCCGAAAGAACACAACCAATTATGTTTCCTAAGTGGGGAACATTGTTTACATATGGAAGGGCAGAAGTTATTAAAACATTTCTTTCTCCCCGTATTGGCAATCTACAAATATAAGGTAATCATTATACACTTGTATGCACTAGAACAATCAACTATAAATATAGAACTAGCGTTTTAAAATAATCTTTTAACATTTTGAGGGCTGTTGCCATATACACATAATTTGTTACTTACGGTTTATCGGCCAGTATTATTTATCTATGTGGAAGATATCAACAATGGGTGAAAACAGTTACATGAAAGGTATTGCCGTCAAAGTGCTAAATTACTGTATATATTAAAGTTCTTGTAGTATATACATAAACAAAACTGTATGCAAGATTATTAAATATATGCTTATTGTATTTATAAAGTTTTTGATTTACATACACTGGATACTGAGATTCTTTCATTGAAAGATAAGTTGCATTGTTCCAATTATTTTCAACTTGAAGAATTTCTTCTTGACTAACAGCCTTAACTTCTTTCTTCTCATTAACATTACTTGTGTCAGATGGTACTGATTTATTCAAATTAACTCCAGTGTAAGAATTTAAAGGAAACCAAGAGACACATTGAATTTGAGCTATTGCACAAAGTCCTCTTTTAATATTGAATTCTTTTAAAGATTCCTGTTAAGAAGTAGTAATAATCACCTTCTTCCATTGTTAAATATATGTACATTGCTTGCTGAAAATGAATACCTGAACAACTGGTACAATTTCAATTTTCTTCAGCCAATCATGTACAAATGTAAATTCTTTTAATATTACATTATTTATTTCCATAAC
>JABFPT010004262.1:0-11956 GCA_022817245.1 Nixonia krombeini
AAAAATATTACATGAACAGTATAATAAAACATTATAAAAATAAATTTTGATCATACATTTTTATATTTTAGAAAGTAAGATGATATTACTGATTATAATACATTTCATTGGAAAATTTAGAGAGCAAGAAACGCCTTCTAATTACTTCATAGCATTCCGTACTTCAGTGTTAACTACACTATGATAGCGCTCCGATCACAGCAATTACGGTTTGCCACAAGCGCTCCGTAGCGAAAAGGTTAACCCTTTCGATACTACCGCCGCCCGTTGGCGGCTTCCAATAAACGATCTCTGGGGCCTACCGCCGCCACTTGGCGGCATCCACTAAACGATCTCTAGGTCCTACCGCCGCCAACTGGCGGCATCCTTAGAAAGTTATCTGTGTAGCTTACGACAAAGCAGTATAAACATCTTAGAAATGTTTTTTAAACACGTTAAATGCCGCATCAATTTCTAATGCCTGAGTGCCCTCTAAATGCCCTCTGATGCCCTCTAAAAGTTTAGTGTCAATCACGCTCAAAATTTTTGTGGATTCCGCAAAACACGTTTTCGCGGCTTACGCCGCCGTAGAGTGCAACTAGTCGCGTGGAACACTTCACCGTCCCACGAATGTATAACAGCGGCCAGCCCCTTCGTACTGAAAGGGTTAAATATCTAAGAGTAATTCTGGATAGGAAGCTTCACTGGAAAGACCAGGAGGAAAAGCAATGTCGTAGAGCTATGATAACCTACTGGCAATGTAGGAGAGCCATACGCCTTAATTGGAGTCTAGGTATACCACAGACCCTATGGCTATGCAATGCAATAGTCAGGCCTAGAGTGGAGTATGCAGCAATTGTTCGGAGGACCGGAACCGAACAACTATGTACCAAACAGCTTCTGTTTTTGAGAGGTGCACTAGGTGTAAGGAGGAGCAAACCAACCCTGGCCCTGAGGGCTCCTTTGAACTTGCTCGCCTTGGAACTTACAGTGAAACGTGCTGCGGCAAGGACTGCATATAGGCTTAAGTGCTCAGGGGAATGGGTTAGCGGCGGATTTAGACATCTAGCCACCTCGACAAAAAGTAAAGTCTTTGACAAACCTTAAGACAAATCTATCACATGGCTTTTCCTGGAGGATGGTTTTAAAATCTGTATTCCGGATAGAGGGTAGTGGGTGACAGACAACCTACTGGGGCATGCAGAGAACTCGTTTACAGATGGATCCAAAACCCCGGAAGGTGTTGGGGTGGCTGTTGTTGGACCCAGGGAGGGGGATGAGCCGTCTTACTCCCTGGGGAGTTAAAACACCGTCTTTCAAGCGGAAGTCCTAGCCATCGAAATGTGCGCGGAGATTATGTTTATGAGACATTATACAGGCAGAACGCTCCAGATCTGCACAGACTGCCAAGCGGCTATAGGTGCATTAAAGAGTGCTTTCTGTATATCTAAACTGGTCAGGAGATGTAGAGTTAACCTCAATATCTTGTCAAAGTGAAACAAACTTACTGTTACCTGGATACTAGGACACTCTGGTTTAAAAAGCACTGAAGTGACAGATTCACTTGCAACAAGGGGCGCCGAAGGTAAAGGAGTCCCATTACAAATTGAGGTCCTTTATCCAGAGGGGCTACAGCGGATTACACAGTGGATGGTCGAAGAACAAGCTAGAGACTGTAGAGAAGGGAGAGGATGCAAGATAACCAAGAAACTGCTTGGAAACCAAGCAGGGCTATGGTTTAAGGATATCCTGAGATTACGTAGAGATCGGGCCAGATTACAGGTAGAAATCCTCATGGGACATAGAGGTCTTCGAGGCTTTAGACACAAAGTGGGTGAAAGAACTTCACCACTGCGTAGAAGGTGTGAGGAAGAGAGAGAAACTCCTAGTCACATAGTATATCGCTGCCCAGCTTTACTGGTGCAGAGATTACTAACCCTGGGGGTCGGATACCCGCAACCAGCGGTATGGGCAGAGGTGGGAGTGAATGGACTACTTCGTTTTTTCGACAAGGCAGTCCTGACACCTCGACTTTCGGTTTTCGGGGGAGTGGATACAATGGCTTTGTCTAAGTATCCCTACTGACGTCAGACAACTCCCTAGAGAATGTGATATGATTATTATTATAGCCCAAGGTTTCGGTGATTTCCTCTATCCTGAACAGTTTGTCGGCGACCACGTTCTGGTTAACGGCAACATATCGGATATCCGTAAAAAATTGTCCAATAAAGTCGAAGTGTCGCAAATGCTGAGGGAAACAATTGTTAAACTTCTGGTGACATGCGAAGGTGAGCGGTTTGTGATCCATGAAGACGGTGAAAGTCTTGGCTTCCACCATATGAAGAAAATGCTCCACCGCCAAATAAACTGCTATCAACTCTGACGTAGGTACTGTATTTTCTTTTTGTGGGGCTTAGATTCTTCGAAAAGAAAGCCTGAGAATTCCAGGAATTACTCACGCACTGTTGGATAGCTGCTCCGACTGCAAAATTAGGTTAACCCATTGACTGCCACTTACGAGATATCTCGTAGCGCGTGCTGCAATTTTAGATTAAATACAAATGGCCATTTGAGTTAAAAATTATTAAAAAGGGTGAATGAAAAATTTATATGGTGTAAAAAAACATATTAATTATCAATTTTTATTATAAAAATTATAACTTAGACGATTAGATTGTAATAATTATATTTATATATATATGAACGTATTACTAAAATTTAAAAATATTTTTTTTGTTGTTACTGTATAAGATAAACTCTAAAAAAGGATCAACGCAAAGTGCTGGCTTCTCGGGCACTGTGGACAAAAATGCCTAGTGTCCTTACGTTTTTTTTCCTTTGTACACATTCGACATGGCTTTGTAGGCATCCTTTTTTTCTGTGGGAGGAAGATGTTCTCAATAATGAAAATCAGCTGTATTTGTATAATAGTTCCTGCTTTCTCTTGCATTGCTGCCGTCGTCACAAAGTAAATGCATAATAACTGATTCCCTAACTTGAAATAACCTCATCCTTTTATTCCTTCGATTTCTTTGATTATAAAACATGTGTGTATTGTGCAGGAAGATTTCCAAGTAGTGTAGTGCAATTTTCTTGCACCATCGGATGGTTTTCCTAAGGAATGAGTAATATGCCATACGTTGGTAACAGCGATCAATACCTGCCATTCCCAAACTATAATCTCTGACTGTATCCGGTTTAGTCGAAATTTTTCCATTTTTGTTCTGCACTTGAACCATTTCACCTTTATGCATGTTGGGTATAATCAGAACATCCCGCTTATCTTTCCATTTGTTGACCATAATGGATCCTGATCTCAGCCATTCAGAGTCTTCTCGATTCAGTTTCTTTTTGACTAAATCTTCTAGATTTCCCTTTCGATCGAATGTTAACCTGCCGCATACTCGTGAGATTTTTCGCGAGCCCAACTAAAGTATAGTAGTTGTCCATATAAAGTTCGTAACCACTATTCAGGAAACTATCCAAAACGACATTTCAAGCATGCCTTCGTCTACTTAGATCACCACATTTGCCCGCATAAATTTTCACTCTCAAGACTATTCCGTTAGGTTCACAAAGTTCATAGAGTTTGATGCCGTATCTATGCGGTTTATTTTTTATGTATTGCCGAAAAACCAACCTTCCTCGCCAAAGAACTATCGCTTCATCAGTACACAATTTTCTCTCCGGTTTATAGATGCTGTCCATAGTTTCGTTAAAGTGTTGGGATATTGGATTGACCTTGAATAATCGATCAGCATCTTGTCCTTCATTATTATTAAAGTGCAGAAATCTCAAAATTAATTGAAAACGATTTCTAGACATTCTATTCTTTCAAAAGACGAAATTATAAAAAGTTTACTTGTTTTCCAATAATTTTCTACGGAGGCTAAAGTAATTGTACCGGCGTGCATAAGTAATCCAAAGAATACCCATAATTCTTCAGCGCTGGTATTCTTCCAACCCGCAGCCTGGAGAATCGAAATACTGGAAACTTTGCTCTTTGTTGGTCAGCCTAGCGATTAGTTTCTTGAACAATTTTATTCAAAAAAGGTTCTCTCAAAAACAGATTGAAGAAATCTCCTGGTGATTTTACATCGTCTGGAATTTGATAATTCCAGGATATTCTCCAAAAATTCGAACTGTGGCGGATCCCAATTATCGGTTGTCCATATATATGCATCATTTTGATATGTGACGCTTTGTGATGCTTCACCGGCAGAACTATCATAGTGCTCACTCGATGAAGTTGATAGAATCCTTTGAGGTCGTTTTGCTGGGAAAGGACTTATTTCATCTTCATTTTCAGAAGTGGACTCGGTTGCGCAGTCATCACTTCCTACCGAAAAAATGTCGCTATTGTCCTCAGAGAACTCGCCCTCGTCGGCAGAAACTTCTTTTTGAGAATATATTGATTTTTTTTCAAGATCCATTATTCTGAGTTGAGGAAATAAGCTATTTATTTTCCCGATTTTTATTTACAAATTTGAATTTTATAATTATATATCAAATTATATATCTATGTATCTGATGTACTTACGTCAATGCGCCACACTTAATTTTATAATAAATATTACTTTCTAAATATCTCCACTTATTTAATTCAACACTTTTTTTTTGACAATATGAATAGATACGGTCTTTTACTTTCACAAAATCTTTTTGCGGATATTTAAAACTGCTTCGACAAACGAAGGAGCAACGCCGGGTGGTGCATCGTCCGAACGCCCATCCCCACCCATCATCCACTCAAAATCCACGATTATTGGTAACTGGTGATCACGCGATTACGATCGTGTTTTCATTTCCTTATATCGAAATAAAGGCGCTGTAAGGACTGTCGTCACGTAGCGGATTAGTATATACTTGGATAAGATATGTAACATATATGTGTATATAAGATAATTAAAATTAAAAATTATATATATATTTTAAAAGATACATGAAATTTTACAAAATATAATACTATTAAGTTACTGATACAATATTGTAATGGCATTTACAGTAATTTTTACTGAAAAAACACTACGAGATAACTCGTAAGTGGCATTCAGCACAGGAATTTTATGCAGTGACGCCAGCTACGAGTTATCCCGTAGTGCTTTTTTCAATAAAAATTACTGTAAATGCCATTACAATATTATATCAGGAATTTGATAATATTATATTTTGTAAAATTTCATGTATTCTTTTAAATAAAACCTTGGCACCCAGGGCAAGACGCTCTAAATATGCCTGGCAGTAAATGGGTTAACCACTTGTGCTGGCAAAAAATTCACAGACGCATATACCACGCACGTCGTTTGTGTTTCTGTGACAAAAGCATTACGCCGAAAAAAAACGAAGAAAGTAAATTGCAATCGAAATCTAAAATTCGACTTCACGATCTGCTCTCGTTACCCATCGAGTTACGCCGTAAGGAGACGCGTGGCCGTCCGAAAAAACAATCTACTGGGAACGTCACATCTCACCCCGACAGCAGTGGATCAGTTGATGATGAAAGTACAGACGCCGGAATAAATAGTAATGGAAATCTTAATGACATACCAGAGCCTACTTTAAATCGCGAAAAATCAGCATCCCAGGAAACAATCAAGTCGTCATCAAATTCCACTCAAGAGATCTTTACTTCGAGAAACAAACAATTAAAATTTATTCACGAAAGAAGTAAAATTATCGAAGACATCAAGAAAGAAATCTCCGAAGTTAGAGATGAATGTGAAACAGTAGGCAGAACGATTGGAAAAGGAGGGAAATATAGTTCGACACTATAACTGCAACGCATCGAAAACATAAGGCAGAAAAGGATAGGAAATTGAACATTTGATACGTCGAGCGACGGTCAAGCGAACGAGGAACCCGAGCCGCCTTTATCACAATGTTTAATCACAACGACGATTTGGACAAAATAGAAAACTATCCAGACTCTTCACCATCATCACCGCATAAAATACCATTAGAAACAAGTGACAGCGATCATATGATAACAAAAGTAATAATTCACACCTCGAATATACAAGATAACAGCGATTTAGATTCCTCGATTCGAACGAATACAACTAACAATAACCGATCAACTGCGCTTAAGAATAATAGCAATATAGACATGACAAACGAACGACAACCGACCGACCAACGGCTGTTACCTAACTCAGGTAAAAATTACCGAGGTATTTTTCCCACGTTACTCGAAAAGCCCCAATATCCCAATAAGATAGAAATAATCAAAGGCCACATTTTCACTGAACACATTCACATCGCTTACCTCATGACTGAAGACTGTGACACGAACTGAAATGTTAAATGCATTGACTGAACGTAGATATATTACACGCGAGTTTCTGATTTCTCAAGAACCGCAAATCAGAAATGTACTACATTCAAAACGAGGTGACATACACTTATTTCGTTTAGTTGTAAAACAAACAATAACTGCACCGGCAACCATGTTTAACACGTTCCCTGCCAGACCGTTTTTTGAAGACTTCCCGTTCAGGCCGCGTGGGGCGTATGCACCCCACGCTTTACAATTGTGTTATTTTGTTTCTAGCGTATGCCTTACAATAATTAAAATAGTGCAAAAATCATAATTATCAAGGAAATGGTGTATAGTTTAATATGCATAATACAACAAACCAATACATTTATTTTTCTAGGAATTAGTGTAACAGATACCTGACTGAACATTACTATGCCAAGCGAGTTGTATCCTCACATATAAGTTCTTAATCATGCCTGTATCAGTTTAAAATATAATATTTTAGTTAAATTCAAGTTTGTATGCATTTACAAAGGGATGTTACGATGAACTTTGTTAAAACATGGCAAACATAAGTGTGGTTTATCCACACAACTATCGCAGAATGTTGCAACTTTTACAGTACAGTTTCTTGCCGATTTTTAACATTTTATTTTAACCTAAATTTTTAACAATTCTTTCGTAACAAATTTTGCAGCGTATTCTTATCGAATTAAAGTGGCCTTCCTTTTTTTTAATTTCGTGTCGATTTCTTCTTGGTCCAATTTGTGGAGAATTATTACTATTATTACACGACATCAGATTCATTGCTAATTTTTTTCTTAATTCGATGCTTGTTATTTTTTAGTTTTTGAGATTGTTATATATAATCCATGAATTGACTACAGCTGTGTTCAGGCAAAGTTCAAATACAATTTTTTATACCACTTTACTGATTTACGTAGAGGTGATATCTACAGAAGACTTCCCTTCATTATAATCCACAATAACCTTCGGTTTTGTAACAATATTCCCCGAGGAATGCAATTAAAACAAGTTACGGTGAAAAAAATTGCCCATCACGCCGCGTGGGGCGTATACGTCCCACGCGGCAGGGAACGTGTTAATATTGCAGAAACCTTGACACTATTACGCGATTTGTTAATTAAACTTTCAATACGTGAAATCGCACTAAATTATGATTTTGACATAATACCTCTAAATCGTTGCCATTTGATTTGACAGCTTATGCGAGTAATTTTCATCAATATCAATATACACATTACAATATTTCAAAATTGATTGCCCGTTTCGTCCGCTCGTTGACAGACCAAGAATCATTACCAAATTTCATACGTCAGCATCTGGCGCACATAAAGGAGTGACGAAGACACTAACACGCATATCTTCCCATTATTACTGGAATAACATGCGAGAAGACATACGCGCATATATTAAAAGATGTTTAAAATGACAGAAAAAGAAATTAGATCGTCGTAAAACAAAAATGCCCATGTTAATCAGAGAGTAAACACACATTAAACACAAAGAGTGACGCAATGGAAAAAGTGGTCATGGACATTTATGGCCCATCACCCGAAACTGGACGCGGAAATACTCATGTATTAACCATCCAAGATTTATTAACTAAATTTTCAATAGCCGTACCAGTAATTAAAGTAAATTCAATTTCCGTCGCTAAAGCTTTCAGAGAATTTTTTATGCACATTTGGAACATGTAGAGCAAGTTTTACCGATCGGGGAAAATATTTTCTTAGTGATTTAAATAAACTATTTGTTAAACTTGTTAAAATCGAAAGAATTTTATGCAGTACTTATTATCCGCAATCAAATGGAAGCTTAGAGAGATCACATCAAGTTTTGACCGAATATTTAAGATTTCATACAGAATCGGAAAAGGAATGGGATGAATGACTGCCTTATGCCATGTACGCGTATAACATCAGTAAACACGAGGGAACCGGGTGTACGCCGTTTGAACTCGTATTTGGGAAGAAGGCCAGGGCACCGACGAGCTTTCCCTCGCGTGACGAATTACTGACCTACGACAACTACTACGCCGACTTAACCGACACACTAGCCGAATGCAAACTTAATGCCGCGACCAATTTACACGATGCACAACTGCGGTCTAAAAAATAACACGACGAATTTTATTGAATCGGCACATAAAGGATTTTCATATATGCAATTATGTGTATGAACTGAATGGTAAAAAACGGGGGGAATTCACGGACGAATATTTAGGCCCTTACAAGATAATAGCAATAAATAAACTGAATGGCGTAGTAGTGCGCGATACAGAAAATCATGAACGAACAATCCCGATGAATCGCGTTAAACCCGCTTTCTATCCTGAAATGAAATTAAATCCCGTATATCGTCCCATAATAAAAAAAATTATATATATACATTTAAAAATTTTTTTTTTTCTTCATATGTACATTATATTCGCATAAACATACAATTAAACAAAACATATAAAAATCCGAATAAATAGAAAATAAGTAATAAAAAAGGGGGAGATAATATAGAATAAGTAAATAAGTAAGTAAAGTATGAGTAAATAAAATAAAACAAATGAGCAAACAAGTTATAAAAAAGAAAGAGGAGGAAGATATGTATATATACATATATCTTATAGTGAATAAATAAAAAGAAAAAGGGAGGGGGGGTATTAATCCTTTCGCTTCGAGCGCCGAATATATCCGGCATCTACATGATGTGTCTACAAGTACCATCTGTGCTCAATGACAAATTCTTCTTTATCGGCAGAACGCTTTGAAAGGATTTTACTGATATATTGGATTAATCACAAAATACACCTACTCTTTGGTGTTACATCAAAACCGCATCCAAAGTATCTATTGGATCTTACGGATCTATCGGATTATATTCATTATATAACCTATCGGATTATATTCTTTATATAATGTATTGTCACATTCGCCATCTCCTTACTTCTTTTCTTGTACGTACTCGAACCGCAGTCTGCTTTATTTTTCCTATTAATTGTCTAGGATCGTGGGCTACCGGCGTCGGGACTGAAGAAAAGATTCCGTGTTTCTCTTTTTTTTTTTTATTTATTGCTGCAAAGATAATTGTTCATAGCCCCGAGGTGAGGACGGAGAATGAAGCTTCCTCATGAGAGGAGCCGCGTGCACCGTCACCAAAGGGCACTTTCTGGGGTTCACAGTGGAGACAGAGCCTGAAGCCTTCCCTTGAGGGGGGCCGCGTACTCAGCCACTTATTCGTCCAGAGCACATTTAACATACATATATATATTTATCTGTATTTCAAAAGTTCCTCTTTCGCCTTGAAAAAGACTTTTTGGTTGTTGGTTTTTATTAATGCCTCCTATTTCGTTCCTCTCGACCCTTCTTCTCTGATCGGCAGGCGACGACTGACTCTCGGGACTTGACTTGACTTGAGGGGGGGGGTAGATGTCTTCGTTATTTGGTAAATTGTTTACTACCTACAAAATAATTAGTGAGATTAGTTTTTGAAGTACCTGCCTAGATTTGGCTTACTTTCAATCAGTATTGTAGTGCGTTCTTTTATTCAGCTTCATATCGTCAGTTTTGTATCGTCTATATTTTTTCTTTTTTGTTTTTAGGCTTTTGCTTGGATGGAGTGGGAGGCTATAAGAGAGGATTTATAGTATATGTTGGTGTGGGAGTTTGTATTTTATTTTATACGGTGCATTTTCGTGTGTTGTTTTGCCTAGGTGTGAGAGGATGTGTAGGTGTTGTGTTTGTTGTTTGTAAAAGTTTATCGATAATTTGTTTATATGTTTTCTTATCGTTTCTATTTCATATTTAGTGTGAATTTCTGCGTTAGTTGTCTTGTGATCGCTATTTGTTGCCTTTCTTAGACATTTGTTTTGTATCGTTTGTAATGTTTTAATGTTAGAAGTAAATGTGTTACCCCATACCGGTGCCGCATACATCATTATGGGTCTGATTATTGTTTTATATATTTTGGCTTTGTTGTGAATGGAAAGGTGACTTCGTGGGTTAGTTAGTGGGTACATTAATCTAGTTCCTATGTATGTTTTTCGTTTAGTTTCTTGTATGTGTTTAGTGAATGTTAGTTTAGTGTCTAGTGTTACTCCCAAGTATTTTACATGTGTTGTGTATGGTATTTCCGTATTGTTTATGGTTATCGCGGGTGTTGTTTTGTTTCTAAATGTATTCTTCTTCTTATGTGTGAAGATGATTGCTTCAGTTTTGTTTTCGTTAATTTTTATTTTCCACCTGTTAAAGAAGATTAAAATTTCATTTAGTTGATTCTGTATGTTTTCGACTGCTTTGGGTTTACTCCACGAGGATGATGTTAATGCTGTGTCACCTGCATAGAGTGCTAGAGTTACATTGTTGTTTTTAGGGATGTCATTTATGTAATAAGTGAAAAGTTTAGGCCCTAGTATTGATCCTTGGGGGACGCCTGCTACTATTGGCCTCTTGGTTGACTTTTTATCTCTGACTTTAACTTGGAATGTTCTGTTTATAATGTAGTTGTTAATAATTTTTATTAAGTATAATGGAATTTGTAGGTCTACTAGTTTTGTTATTAGCCCTTTATGCCACACTGTGTCAAAGGCTTTCTCTATGTCTAGTAGAACCATTGCGGTGCTTTGGTTTTTGTTAAAGCTATCGCTAATTTTGTTTGTGATTCTGACTAGTTGTTGTGTTGTGCTGTGGTGTTGTCTGAACCCGAATTGTTCATCTATGATTTGTTTGTTTTCATTCTCGTGTGTTTGTAGTCTATTTAGTATAATTTTTTCTAATGTTTTACTTAGTGTTGTTAGTAGGCTTATTGGTCTGTAGTTTTGTGGGAACAATTGATCTTTTCCTGGTTTATTAAATGCCAGGACTACTGCGTTCTTCCAGCATGAGGGGAAATATGATAGCTTTAGGAATGTGTTAAAAATGTATGTTAGTTGTACTATTGCTTTTTTGGTAAGGTTTTTGAGTACTATGTTTTGTATGTTGTCTTCTCCTGGCGCTTTCTTGGGCTTTGTATATTTTATTATGTTGTAGATTTCTGTTGGTGATGTGGGTTTTATTGTGGAGATGTCTATTGATTGTTTTAATGTGTTCCTGTACTTCAGATTTATTTGTTTTTCGAAATGTAGTGTACTTAGATTTTCTGTTATTTTGTGGACTTTTTCGAAGTTGTCTGCCAGTGTTTCTGCTTTATCTTTGTTGGAGAAGACTAAGCCGTTTTCTCCGTGGAGTGTTTTTATGCTATTGTTATTGTTTGTGTTCCTAAGGTATTTTATTATTTGCCAGAGTGTGTTGTCAGTATTTTTAATGCTGTCCAGTTTAGTGTTCCATGTACTGTTTTTGTGTTTCTGTATTTCATCTCTTATTTGTCTGTTTAAGTTATTTAGTTCAAATTTGTAGTTTATGTCTCGTGTTTTTTGTAGTTGTTTGCGCGTTTTGTTTCGTTGTGTTATTAGTTTGCTTATTCGGTGTGGGAGCGAGTATCTGTTGTTGATTCTGTTCATAGGTATTGCTTTAGTTATTGCTATGTTTACCTGTTGTGTTAGTTTTTGGATGGTGTTGTCTATGTCTTTGGTAGTTTTTAATTTGTTGTTTATGATTAATTCTTTATTTAGTGTGTTTCTGAATTTAGTCCAGTTGGCTTTATTGTAGTTTAGCATGGTTATTGGTGTTTCTGTGTACTTAATACTGTTGTTGATTGTTGCTGTTA
>JABFPT010004263.1:0-11956 GCA_022817245.1 Nixonia krombeini
AAACCGGAACTATAGCAGGCTCGTCCACTGGCACCAGCAAACAGGGCTTCGGTCAACTGATAGGGAGCTCCACGGCAGCTGTATAAGCCGGGGCTAGCCACAGCGGGCAGACGAGGAGCGTCATTCTCCCTGGAAAACTCCCCCGGGAAGGCCCGAGGCTCCCGGCAGAGCGGCGAAGTCCTCTGCCTCTCGATGATTTGTTACCTAAACAATAACAGATAAAGGTAGCTGTACGAAGTCGCAAGGAAGACAAGCACGACGAGGTGTAGGCGGTATTCTAAGCTGTTCGAAAAGGTTGTCTGGTCCAAAATGCTCGAGATCGATAGTTCAATCCACTCGATAACTTCCTTAGATCATTTGTTTTCTAAAATACTCATCCATAAAAATTACTTCACGTATCCTTATACGTAACCCATCCGAAAAATGGCAAATGGTCATAGATAATAATGGTCAACATGTACTTGACTAAAATTGCTTTTCTAGAAAGAAAATTTTTGTTAACAAATGTACCAAAAAACCGCGGAGACTTTTCATATGACCCAATATTTATTTAAATCATTTGTAAAAATTATTATTCTTTCCTATTAAATTTTACATTTCACTTGTTGTAGTGATTTTATGTGAAGTTGAAAATAATATTTCTCATTTAAATAATATTAAACTGATGTATTAATTTCTCGCGCTAACTTCCCGAGATTGTTTAATGGCAATCATCGATAGTTTCAAGGCAGATGTACCTTCGGCCAGTTTGGTAAACACATATCATCAAACACATATATCAGAAAAGAAAATAAAATACAGTTGAGCCGTGTGTGATTCACATTGGATTTCGAATTAAACTTAACTTAATGTAATAAATTAATTTTTATTTTATCGCGATCCACTACTGGCAGATTTCAAAACTTCTGCTCTGCGTTGTACTGTGTAGTCTAAATTTAATTCCAAAAAATATTTTTTTTATCTTAGCTTAAATAATATTTATTTGATCCACACGTCCGTTCGTTAAAAACCATAACGGATAAAAAGGAAATGTATTCCGTACATACCATTATGACGCTTTCTTGCAACTTTGACTTATACATATATATAAAAGGAATAATAATATTTGATATTATTAATATGATGAGTGTCGTAACGTGCAAAACCGGCATGTTACAAATGATGTCCAAAATCAAATATGTCTGATACATTTATCATTAATATATTTTTTATATTATGTAGAAGACACGGATGAAGATATATTTGAAGGTCAATCTCATGGGCAAAATATTCAAAGCAGGAAAAAGCGTAGCAGAGCCGCATTCTCGCATGCACAAGTATATGAATTGGAAAGAAGATTCGCAACACAGAAATATCTTTCTGGACCTGAACGTGCTGACTTAGCACGAGGATTGAAACTGACTGAGACTCAAGTTAAGATATGGTTCCAAAATCGTCGGTAAGTTATGTTGCAACAAACTTGGTTGAACGTATTAAAAAAAATTATAAAAAAAAATTATTAAAAGAATTATTTTAGAACAAATATTGGGTCATATAAAAAGTCTCCACTGTTTTTTGTTACATTTCTGAACAATAATTTTCATTATTAAAAATATATTTTAATCAAGTACATACTGATCATTATTATCTATGACCATTTGCCATTTCTCTAATGGGGTCATAATTCCATTGGTGTAGAACTTCTGTGGTTTATTGTCGAAAAATTAGCCAAGTGTTTTTCAGCGGAGATCGGTCGGGCAATTTTTTACCATGAAGAAACAAATGGTAGTTAGACAGTGCAAAGCCCCGGCTATACGGTGGATGTATCAAAATTTCCTAACCAAGTTCCGTCAATTTGTTCCAAGTCATCAAAAATGTCTTTGGCCACGCATTGTCATAATGGAATACAACTCCATTTCTGTTGGCAACTTTGCTCGCTCTTTCTGGATTACCTTGTTCAAACGGTCGAGTTCTAAACAGTGCAGGGCCGAACTGATATTTTCGCCAGGATGCAGCATGTCATAGTGGACAAGTCCCGCCCAATCCCACCAAACACGCAACATAACCTTGTTTGTCGGCAATCCAGGCTTTGAAGTCGCTTGTCAAGGGTCACCATCCTTTGACTATGATCGCCTGCATTTGATATTCTCGTATTTCACCCATTTTTCATCGCCTGTAACGATTCGCTTCAAAAATGATTCGATTTCGTTGCGTTTCGGCAGCATTTCACAGATGGTAAGTTGGTCAATCAAATATCTTTACATCAATTCATGTGGCACCCAAAAATCGCGCTTCTTTGTGTTGCTTGCTCTTTTCAAATGATTTCAAACTGTCATGTGGTTGATGTTTAGTACTTCCGTTATTTCCTGACAGCTTGCGTATCAGTCTTGCTCCACCAGTTGCAACATTTCATCTACTTTTTCAGTGACTGGCCGACCAAAGTGAGATGCATCTTTGACATAGAAACTTCCGGAACGGAATCCAGGCAACCACTCCTGGTTCCTTCGTTCACTCACAGCATTCTCACCATACACTTCACAAATTTCTCGGCATGTTTTTGCAGCGTTTTAACTTTTTTATAGTAAAAAAGTAAAAAATTCTTCAGATATTTTACTCATTTTAAAATCAATCTAAGTTTTTACACGAATAACGAATTAGAAAACTATCTACACAAAAAATGTAAGCCGAAATGTCATCTTTTAAGTATATGCTCGTTTGAGACAATCGAGTGGGTATTGCCCGATATATAGGCATCAACGCCATCTAGTGGCAAAAAATTACAGAGACTTTTTATATGACCCAATATACGGCCCATAAGTGTTACCTTTCCGTCCGTGTTACCTTCACGACCATACTTCTTAACAGAAGTCCAGGATCTCCAATTTACTTTGGTTTCTGCGTATATTACGACGTCATCTAAGTAAATGAGTAGCTCGGTTCCATGGCGGCCGGTTAAAATATTAGCCGTAAGTCTTTGGAAAGTGGCGGGAGCGTTTTGTAGTCCGAATGGCATACGGTTGAATTCGTAATGCCTATGTGGTGTTGAATATGCGGTTTTCTTTTGGAGATAAAGAGAAACTCATATCATCTTTATATCGTCAAGGAAATATCCATTTATTCATTTATAGAGTTTACATTCACTTACATAACATGGACAGACTATTAACATTGAATTGTGTTTCATGTGTATCTAATATTTTATTTTTTATATTTAGTTTTATTAAACGTTTGTTTAATAAGTAAACTAGACGTAAACATTTGTTTACAATATGTAAAATTGAAATATTTGTATAACTTCATGTGAAAAACAAAAAATGCTTAAAATTGGAGCGCATAATTCTTTGTTAGCAATTTATGTGAAAAAATGTGATTTTTACAGAATACAGAAAGTTTCAAATAGAAGAATGCACAGGAGAACGTTTTTAGTTTATGTATAATGTAAAAACAAAAATATTCAATTCATGCGTTTCATAATTATAATTTTATACATATATATAAGAAATTTAATCATCTACTTTAGTATTACTCACGTTTTTCAAGATACATCATTCACTGTTGATCACATTTCACTTCATTATTATTCATTATTAAAGTTCATCAAATTTTACTCCATTAATTCATTCTACATAATTACAAATGACTATAGACCGTAATAGCGACGCGTCCATATGATCATACGTTCATTAATTTGTTATTAGGAAGTCGGTATAAAAGTTTCTATGTATGCAGACGTTATTACGTTACGTTGTCAAGCAAACGTAAATGTACTTGTAACATTTTCATTCAGAACTACGTGTACGATATGAAAATGTCTATATAGTTGCGAGTCATTATGACGTCACTTTGTCGAGGAAATTTGTATGCATCCGTTACATATATACGTAGGTCACCGATTGTGCAGAATCGGCCATAATAACAGTTTGTAGTCTTTACTAATTAATATCTTAATAATTCCGTTATGTATATGTACAATTTTCAATGTATAGGCTGTGACGTGGCGATTAGACGACACGTTCCTTCGTCACGTTCTTCCGTCCCGATATAAATATTTCCTATCAAAAAGGAACCCAATTAATATTGTAAGATTTTTTATTTATTTATGTATTAAAATCTTATGTTTACATATTTCAAAGATATCAGGTTCACAAAATTATCGCACTCAGCGCGAGTCGCAAAGAAATAAAATGCGCGATATGATAAGGACAAGTAGGTTACAAATATATTCGTTATCTTTCTAATGGCGAGCGTTGATGTATGTCCTCCTCGACATTAATTCTCTTGCCACCTTCGAATGGCAGCAACAATCTATTTTGTGTCGAGTTTGCGTGGCAGAATGACTTTCCAATACTTCACGTAGAATCTTGACTCGCACGTCGTCATAAAATGGCGATCCGAATAGAGATCAAAAGATGGAGCAAACAAAGACCGAATAACAAAAGAACCGCAGGATTCAAACTAGAAACCAGGATCGCCAAGGAATACCGGAAGTTCAAGTAGATAAGCGATTTCGCGCGCTGATGCGTGAAATGAATTCTTGTGAATTTTCGCACAACATACTGACTAACAGGAAGAACCAGGAAAGATATGTGCTCGCGAGATATGAATGACCGGTTTTATGTCGTACTACCCCTCTTAACTCGCGTCAAAGTTCAAAATATCGAGTTGTACAAAAGAGAGGTTTTTCCTCTCGTTTCAATGGACATGTCTTCCTTCGAACTTTAAGAATGCGGTGCGACAACCGATACGACAACCGGGATAATCCCGCTTTCTGAGTGTGATCGCGACAGACGTCGGTCGAACCCGTTTCTCTCTCTCTCTATCTCGCGAACGATACCCCGATAATTCTAAACAATCTTGCTGTACCAAATTAGACATAAACAAGGACAACCGAAATGTTCGATCACAATTTGACTCTACTGTTCCAAGCATCTAATACGAAATGGTTGCGAGAAGGAAATAGCGCTATACCGCCCGCAACACTCGTACGTTTTTCCCAACCCGCTGAGTCATCCCCATTTCCTCTTCAACATCGACAACGCAAATTACGACATACACACTCTCAAGATTACAAAAGGTCGATTATTCACGAATGTTCGATAAGAATACTCGCTCGCAATCGCACTGTACAGGGAGTCTTCCGCTAATCGGCAGTCGTCCGCCTAGAGTCCCGCTCGGAAGAAGAATAGAATTTTCTCGCGACAATTGACTTCCGCGTGTCGCGGCCGGTCGGCATCCCTTTCCTTGGTCCGTGCCACGCAGCGCTAATTGGTTCCCTCCTTAATTCAAGGCCCTTCCTCCTTGTTCCCCATACTCTTGTGGCCAGCCTTCCTATAACCTTTTCTATACAAATCATTAAACCTTACACACTCTCACTTTTTTATGCACACACACATTCAGCTATTGTAAAGTCGTGCAGCTATCATATCAATAAATCACTACGTTCCTTTGGAAGCACGGCAGTTATCATTCAAAACAAGCACAGGGCCGTGACACTGTGAATGTTTTTACGGGATGTCTCATTGATTCCGTTATATATATACGCCATTTTAAATCTACGGGTTTAAAAAAATATGACGAAAACTTTTTTTTTCCATGGATTTGATAAAGTTGATCCTAAGTATTTCTAAGTTAAACTTTCGCGCTGTGACATGCTAAGTTAAAAACCACTTGCTGTTCCTAGTGCGACACGACATTTGGTTACAAGCGATATCAAAATTACGATACGGTTTACTGTATCGACTGTAGAACTGAATAATGGTACGGTGACTTTTGACAACAACGATGACATATGATTAATCGTCCATCATCAAAATATGCGTCTTTTGCCGAAAGCAAAGCAAGAGGTCATTCAACGTATACGGTGGAATGGTTAGAGTTGAGGGGGAGCGATTAGCACTTTCAAACTGTTGGCAAACAGTCTGTCTTCGGAGTAAGAACTTACGGTGCTGATGAATTCCTACATTTTGCTAGCCGTGAGACAAACGCCCCTTTGAGAATGTTAGTTGGTTGAGTATTGAGAAGGAAAATGGAAGAATGAGCGATAAAGATAAACACTTTAATGTTATCCCTCTGAGCGTGCTGCTTCGTTTTGCCGAGGAATATTAATGCATCGTAATCAACATGAAGCACGAACTGATCTTAAACACAGTGAATAACGATACAAATGTGGTTGTGAATTTCAGAATCATTTTATTCAAAGTCGAGTGGATGGTACCTTACATCAAGGAATATCTGAGGATCCTACAAAATTTTGGCTTGACAACTAAATAATAGTTTATTTTAAATAAAAAGGGAAATTCAAAAATTTTACTTGAAAATATAACTATATTAAACTAGGTATTGTCCGCTTTTATCGATGACCTTTTGCAATGTTTCAGGTTGTGTCATAATTCCACGTTCATAAAACTTCTGATTTTTGTCAGCAGAAACTGAATTAATTGAAATTGAATGTAATCAACGTCATTCAAAATTTATAACGAACAAAATAAACGGAAATCTGAAGGCGCAAAGTAAGGGGTATATAGTGGATGTCACAACACATCCCAACCTAACTCCACTAACTTTTAGCAGGCGACCAAATATGTGGAGCTCTGCATTATCATGTTGAAGAACAATACTCTTATGTTTTCCTAATTCTATTCGCTTTTCTTGAACTGCAACGCTCGGTTTAGTGAGTTATTAAACGTAGACATTTAAATTAACCATTCGGTTTCTCCGTAAAAATTCAAAGTACAGAATTCCTTTATAACCCCAACCAAACTGGCAGAATAATCTTTTTGTGGCGAATGTCAGTTTTTGATGTTGTCTGGGCTGATCCTACTCCACTCACGATTTTTTTGATTAATGTTGTTACGAACTATCTACTTTTTGTCGCAAATAATCAGTTGTATCAAAAGTGGATCACTTTTGTTGCATTTTAGAAGCAAAGTGCAGATGCTAATGCGTTGCGACCAATGAATTTCCTGAAGCTGATGAGAAGCCTAGAAATCGGGTATCTTAACGTATCCAATCTGTTTTAATTCTTTTTTAATGGATATATGCGATACATTGAGCTTCTCTTCTCTGATACATACACACGTGTTGTATCAATCAAAATCACGTGTTGTGCTATGACGGTTTTAATCGACACAGCTCTCATCAACTCCATCTGGACGGCCAGATCGTTGAAATTTTTATCGTAGAAATTTTCGAGCCTGTATATATATATATATATTTGTTCAGATAAATAATCAAATACAAAACATATTTTTCAGTATAAGAAAAATTAGATAACATATTCTTATTATCGATAAAGTTAGAAATTAATGTTTTCGTAGGAAAATCATTTCACTTGAAAAAAGTTTTCATGCCAAAAAAATTTTATCCGTTTATTTATTATTAATTTACAGTTGTTCGTAATTAATTGTTATTAATTTATCATATCGCCCATTATTATATTATTATTTACTATATCGCCCATTATATATATTATTCGCAATGATTGGCTTAAAAAATGGTTCGATTTCGTTGCGTTTCAGCAGCATTTCACTGATGGTGATTAGGTCAATCAAATTTGTTTGCGTTAATTCATGTGGCACCCAAACATTGAGCTTCTTTGTGTAGCCTGCTCTTTTCAAATGATTCTAAACTGTCATGTGGTTGATGTTTCATGCTTCCGTTATTTCCTGGCAGCTTGAGTGCCGGTCTTGCTCCATCAGTTGCAAAATTTCATTGACTTTTTCAGGGACTGGCCGATCGAGCAAGGTGCATGTTTGACAGCGAATTTTCGGAACGGAATCACGCAAACCACTTCTGGATACTTGTTCACTCACAGCTTTATCACCGTGTATTTCACAAATGTTTTTGCAGCGTTGTTACATTTTGTATAGTAGAAAAGCAGCACATGTCGTATTTTTTCAGATATTTCACACACTTTCAAATCAACATAACTTTTTACACGAGCAACGAATTAGAAAATTATCTGCATAGAAAATGTTAGCTGAAATGTCACCGCTTAAGCACATGTTCGTTTGGGACAATTGAGTGAGTGTTGTATACCGATATAGGCATCAACACTATCTAGTGGTAAAAAACCTCGGAGACTTTTTATATGACCTAATATGTGTATTAAATTCAACTCTTAGTATGTACAGATATTTACAATATTCACAAGGCAGGATTCACAAAGGATTTTTGGGGGCGCGGATCGCATTTATCGCTCGCGCGGCTCGTAATTTCTTTCTTACTCTATTGCTCGTGACAATGCGCTCGGTCTATTTTTCGTTTTAAAGTATGATCGCTTGGGTACAGTCAATCGGTATAGTTGAAGTTTGGCTGGGTGAGGAGGGAGCTGTCCCCTTTTTCCCCCCAGTTTGTTGATACCACCTATTCGCTATGACGCTCTAGGGGGCACTCGGACTTTTTCAGCTGTTACGAAAGGCGTAGTGGGATATCAGGGAGCACGAAGGAGGGGGAACTCCAGGTTCGGAACGTTCTGCCGTCTTATACAGTGTCAAACTCACAATAACGAAGACCGTCACGATACTTATACTTTTTAGCCACGCTATCGCTTCACCGCACTATTATGATGCACTATTACACGTTCGACATACACACAACTTATAACAATTTTATAAATTATCGACGTAAAATTTGTTTTCGATCCCCGGGCATTTAACACGGGCGAGTATCAATGCGCGGGAACATAAACTAGCGCGACGCAGCGGCTTGTTGATATGCCGTTCAGCTGTTCATAATTTTAATTAACGCGTGCTTTACATCGTAATTGAAAATTGTGCTCGCTACAATTTCGTCCATAAAAAAAATGTATGAACTCATTGAAAGAAGGAAAAATGCACGTATATGCATTAAATATCTTGTATTTATCTATTACCATATGCTTACATCTTTGCTTTGTGTTGGCAGTCTAATGGTAAATTTTGTAGTAAATCCATGCTTTTTATTTTTCGATTTAATATTCAATAAACTAATTCTCATTCAATCTATCACTCTATCTCTCTATCTCATTCTATCTCTCACTCAATTCTCAAACTCGATTCTCACCGCTTTCCTCAATATTAAAAAATTTTGAAACTAAATTTCCATCCTGTAATTAGCACTTTCGTAGTTCAAGATAATACTGTACGTTTCATGCTTGATTTTATTTTGATAAGTTTCATATTTTTGATGATATCTAATTATAACAAATGCAATCTAAAGCGACTTCAATTTATTGATAATAATATCTGATACAAAAATTTGCATCTTATAATTAGCATATAATTGTAAAAAATATTTCTTAAAATAATTTGTAACAAATATTACATCATAGTTTACTATCTGCATTCGGTACATTAATTAAAAAAATATTCTTCGCTCAGTTGAAACGTTACGTAAATCGTGTTTCGAAGGGTTACTATACTACTGTTTCAATACGACTTGTCGCTTTCTCGATGAGTTTAAAACCCACACTAAAATTTTTATTAATAAAAGTAAACATGTCATGTGATATATTTGTTTATTCCTAAAATAACATATTTATAACAGAGAGAAGAGCGCCCTTGCCATAGTTACAACTTATTGTAACATTTTTCTGAAGCACCATACTCAATTTATGCTCCTCGCTTCCTATGGGGCATTGCGTATTCGACAATGATCGACATAGGTGTTTAAGGTTAAGTCGTTTACATTTCGATGTGCGAATAACATCGACTGTCTAACATTGGCCAAGGTTCAATTTCAGCCATTCGTCCAGTATGACACAGCTGTGTAAGTTTGGTTTTGCTATTACAGTTTTTGTGCCATACGGTCTCACCCACCCACCGTCTTACGTTACGAATTGAACTTCTCATCCTATCGCTTCCTCACAGTCTCTCTGTATTTACAGCATTGTTTACCAGTTTGTAGAATTTTTCCCAAGTCATTATACGATTTCTTCTTCGGAGCTTAGTATTCAGATCGATACACGTTTTGGGTCGAGATGATTGGTTGAACAGTAGAACTCGGTAAATGCAGGGCAATCCTAACCCACCCGAGTGGAAATTTCATATCGAAAATAAATCGGAGCGATGTCAAATGGCCGAGATTGAATCTTGGATAACGTGGGCCAATCAATGTAGGTTCGACATCAAAATGTAACACTATGTATAGATCGGACTGATGTTGGTCTTTCGATGTCAGTCCGAGATTGGACAAACGATATCGAACCAACATCGGCTTTTTGTTTTATATTAGATGTTCAATACATCTAATATAAAAATAAATAGTTTATAATAGATATCAATGTTGTCCTTAACAGCCTAAAGAAAAAGTACGTGAATTGTTAAAAAAAATTATTTCACACAATTTTTTATTACATAAACGAAAACATTTAAATGATTGAATTCCTCATTACAATTTTGGCTATTGCCTTTGTCATTTACACTTACCACTGCAGGATTGGTTTTTACAACGATTTTTTGTGACCGCGTCGATATGGTGATTGTCTCATACAGTTTGTTCTCCATGAACAATTTTAATACGAATACATTGAAACTTTTGCACGTAATTTTTCGTACACTTTCCACAACGGTTAATGAAATCCTTAATTCATATTAATTCTCTTTTACTACTAATAATATATGATTATTCTGACACAAAATGGCTGCAGCTATTCTACATGGCATCGATGGCGACCGTATTGAAAAACAAAGAATCATGTATGATCTCGACCTTCAGACATCGCATTAACATAGAATGGCTGATCGACATGTTTCTTTTACACATTGACCAATATTATTATGATTAGCCAATTTAAAATTGCACATCCCGACATAGGGACGACATTGAATTTCCGATACGGCACTGACATGTAATGGCCGGTCCCCAGCCGACATCTTTCTTGTCTATATTGGCCAACATCGATTGACCGATGTCGGGCCGACATTGTTTTAATCTATATTGGCCAATATCCATTGGCCTATGCATAATTAATGTCGCTCCGATATCAGACAAGTTTGGCCTAGACTAATTTCCAGTCGGGCAGCCATAAATATTGTTTTGAGTGTTCATAGCGAATAACGTACCGTTTCTTCGGCAGAAGACTGGTTATTAGTTTCGTCATTTTAGATTGTGAGGACGAAAGGACACGCTATTCGGGAGCGAGTGGAAAATCTTTATAACCTTTGTAGATGTTCATCGCGAATTCCCCACTCAATGATGGTCAGCAGTTCCGCATCATTCAATTATTGCAATTTGACACCCATGCTTTTCACCATAGTGTCGAGAGCGAATTCCGGTGTTGTATAGTAATGTAACGGATACAATCTATACGTAGACGCAAAGCTGTTTTAAACATTTTTGAATATGTCTACCAATAGCCAAACGTCCGTCTTTATGTACAAATCGGAATAATCATCCAGAACCTTAAAGTTGAATATGCTTCAAATCCGTCACGTTTTAGTTATTCAGCTGCGAGAAGAACGCTTCTATGAAGGGTAAGTGCATTTCTCCGAGTCTCTTCCAACCGTCGATATTGTCATATTGGAAAACACCCTTCCTCGCCATGAGATGAAATATGTTATCGTTACCTTGATATTTCCGCATGATTGTTTACGCTCTATTTCCTAAACAACCAGCCACATTTGAGATAATGCTGGATATGAACCTGAAATAAACGCCCAATAGCAGGTGAACCTTCTTCCCGAAACGATCTCTGTGAGCGAGATATACCTTTCTTTGTCTATTGGCAAAAGTTGCACTTGTTCCTTAATGTCCTTAATTAATTTTTTTTTATCAAAGAGCGTGTCTCATATCCCAATAAATTATGAAGTACGTTTGGGATCGTGTGTAATCTTTGTTAGTTCAAATTGCACTTCTGATATGTTGCTCCTCGGTACCTTCTCTTTAAATAACAATAATAGCGATGTATCGTATACATATGACAATTTGACAATATGACAATTTTGCGCCGAAAGAAAATCTGTCATCTCGTTGGTATTCAAATTCGTATGTACGATGT